>CABHPP010097743.1:7002-28042 GCA_902168425.1 Peromyscus attwateri | reverse complement strand
GTTTCCAGGTTCTGGCTATTACAAATAATGCTGATATGAACATAGCTGAGCAAGTGCCCTTGTGGTATGATTGAGCATTCCTTGGGTATATGCCCAAGAGTGGTATAGCTGGATCTTGGGGGAGATTGATTCCCAATTTTCTAAGATAGCACCATATTGATTTCCACAGTGGCTGTACCAGCTTGCATTCCCACCAGCAGTGGAGGAGAGTTCCCCTAGCTCCACATCCTCTCCAGCACAAGGTGTCCTCAGTGTTTTTGAGCTTAGACAATCTGACTGGCGTAAGGTGGTATCTCAGAGTTGTTTTGATTTGCATTTCCCTAATGATTAGGGATGTTGAGCAATTCCTTAAATGTCTTTCAGCCATTTGTGTTTCCTCTGCTGAGAATTCTCTGTTTAGTTCTATGGCCCATTTCTTAATTGGACTGTTGGGAATTTTGATGTTTAATTTCTTGAGTTCCCTATATATTCTGGATATCAGTCCTCTGTCAGATGTGGGGTTGGTGAAGATCTTTTCCCATTCTGTGGGCTGTCGCTTTGCCTTGTTGACCGTATCCTTTGCTCTACAAAAGCTTTTCAGTTTCAAGAGGTCCCATTGATTGATTGTTTGTCTCAGTGTCTGGATAAACAAACTGTGGTACATATATACAATGGAATACTACTCAGCAGAGAAAAACAATGACATCATGAGGTTTGCAGGCAAATGGAGGGATCTAGAAAAAATCCTCCTGAGTGAGGTAACCCAGACTCAGAAAGACAAACATGGTATGTACCCACTCATAGGAGAATACTAGCTGTGGAACAAGGATGACTGGACAGCTACTCACAACACCAGGGAGGCTACCTGGATTACAGGACCCCAAGAAAGACACGGGGATCGCCCAATGACAGAGAAAATGGATGAGATCTACATGAACAATCTGGACGTGAGTGGGAGTAATGAGGGGCGAGGGGCGAGAGAAAGAGAACTTGGGGAAGCAGGAGATCCCAACTGGATCAAGAACAGAGAGGGAACATAAGGAATGTTCATGATAAATGAAGACCACATGAGAATAGGAAGAAGCAAAGTGCTGGAGAGGCCCACAGAAATCCACAAAGATGCCCCCACAATAAACTGCTGGCAATAGTCGAGAAATAGCCCGATTTGACCTACCCTGGTGATAAGATGGCCAAACACCCTAATTGTCGTGCTAGAAACCCCATCCAGTGACAGAGGGAACTAGATGCAGATATCCATGGTCAGGCCCTGGGTGGAGCTCCGGGAGTCCAATTGGCAAGAAGGAGGAGGGTTTATGTGACCAAGAGTTGTTGGGACCAGGGATGGATGGAATACAGGGACAAATGGCCAAACGAATAGAAACACATGAACTGTGAACCAATGGCTAAGTGGCCCCCAACTGGATCAGGCCCTTTGAATGGGTGAGACAGTTGATTGGCTTGATCTGTTTAAGTGGCATACAGGCAGTTGGACCGGGCCCTGTGCTCAGTACATGAATTGACTGTTTGAAACCTGGGGCTTAGTAGAGACCCTAGGCTCAGCCTGGGAGGAGGGGACTAGACCTGCCTGGGCTGAGTCCACCAGGTCGATCTCAGTCCTAGGGGGAGTCTTTGCCCTTGAGGAGATGGAAATGGGGGGTGGGCCGGGGGGAGGGGGGCGGGACGGGGGGGAGGGGGGCGGGACGGGAAGAGGGAGAAAGGGGAATCTATGGCTGATATGTAAAGTTGAATTATATTGTAAAATAAAATAAAATAAATTCAAAAAAAAAAAGGAAATGTTGTGATTTGTTGTGTACCCTAATAAACTTGCCTGAGAATCAGAGGACAGAGGCAGCCAGTAGATTAGACATAGAGGTCAGACAGTGGTGGCTCACATCTTTAATTCCAGCACTTGAGATCTCATGCCTTTGCTTGGGAAGCACACATGCCTTTAATCCCAGGAAGTAATATGGCAGAGAAGAGAAAGTTATATAAAGCTTGAGGAAACAGGAACTTGTTCTCTTTAGGCTGAGGATTTTGTAGAGGTAAGAACTAGTGGCTGGATGCTCTGCTTCTCTGATCTTTCCGCTTCACCCTGGTATCTGGCTCTGGATTTTTTATTAAAAGACCATCTAAATTCAAACAACATCTGACATCCAACTTGTGGGGAAAGATTTCACAAAAATGCCACTATCCTGGCTAGCTCATTCTGTAGAACATGAGACTCTTAATCTCAGGGTCATGGTTTTGAGCCCCATGTTGGAGTTGTTTTTGATGCATTAATTTCACTAAGTTTGTATTTAACTCTAAATTAATATATCTTTTAGTTGAATGTTATATATATATATATATATATATATATCACAATGAATATATAAAGTACATAAAATGCATTATCTATCAAGTTTAGAGTAAGTTCCTGACAATAAAATGACAGTAATGTGCTTTACAGAAATTATTTAAAACTAACTTCAGACAATTAAGTAAAAGTATGGTTGAAAGACCTACGTTATGATTAAATAATGTGATTATTATCAAAATGTATAACTTTATGGTAACGAACTATAAATAACTATAACTCTATATATATATATATATATATATGTACATGAATGTGATTAGATACCATGGCTTAGAACTTTAAACATAATCAATAATTTATAACAAAAAAGATTATCATGCAATGTGTATTTTCTCAGTTCTTCAACTTCAGACACAGTAGGAACTTGGAATGTTGGACATTAAATAACCAAATTCTCATACTTACATCAGTATTACTTTAGCTGCCTAATGGCATAGTTGAAGTACGCACAGACACACACACACACACACACACACACACACACACACACACACACACATTTAAATATTAGTATCATGAAAATACGCTTATTCAGTCATCATCAGATTGGAAATAATTCACGAACCCACAGGTAGATATTATGCAAAGAGAGACCTAGGAATACACAGCTCTAATTGGGATGTATCCATCAAATCACTCCCTTCAAAGCTCAAGAAACTTCATGAAAGAAGAGGCAGAAAGAGTGTGAGAGCCAGAAGAAATGGAGGGCACCAGGAGGAAAAGGCCCTATAAACCAACTCAGCAAAGCTAATATGAAATCACAGAGACTGGAGCAGCAAGCACTGGCCCTACCTGGTCAGCACCATACAGCTCTGCATACATATTCTAGCTTTTGGTTTAGTATTTTTATGGGAACACCATTTTCTTCAATTCCAGGCATATCTGTGCATAATCTAAGAAAAGAGAAATAAATGAAAGCTCATGCAGAAAGAACATGCATTAGAGATTTTGCAAAGGGTATCTATCTGGAACAGACCTCAGATGGAAAATCATTTAAGAAAAGCAGATGTTTCAAGATTCCCTTGGTGATACATATTTATGCTCTTTTCCTGTTTAGACTTTTATAGGCAATAGGGATACAAATAACTTCAGACTTAGACTAATAAACTTTATATAAAGATATTTTTTAAGAACTGAGAGGAAACTAAAAAGGTCCCAGCTGAGTCGCTGTATGAGCAATAAAAGTAGTAAATGAACATGGAAATGTAGATTTCACCTGGTTCCAAGGAAATGGATGACATTCAAATGATCTATTGTTTTGAAAAATGAAGTTTGAAGACACTGGTTGGACCAAGCCTGAGATAAATTCAGCAGTTATAGTTTCCTCAATGACAGGAATTGGGGTGTTTACCAGTTCATATTCAGTTTCAATAACAGTACCAGTAAATATTAATGACAGACTATAGCAATGTTTATGATTTTTCATTTGCTTGATATAACATTAAATTATTTGAGGTATTCTCAATAAATATATTTAACCTCAGAGAGGAAGAAACAATAGGTCATGCTACTCCAACAAGCTTAACTGATTATATATATATATATATATATATATATATATATATATATTCAAAAACACATAAGAAAGCTAAAAGAAAGGATTTAGATTGCTTTGCCCAGAAGGAATGACAAATATCTGAAGAAGTATATATGCCTGATATGATTAAAGGATTTATGCATCAGTTGATGTACAATATCATAACTGTTTTAGAAAATACATTAAATATTTTTATATTATTGTCTAACAATATCTTATTCTTATTTTTGAAATAATAGATAAAAATGATTAATGAAGCTGGTTAGTGGTGGTGCATGCCTTTAATCCTAGCACTTTGGAGGCAAAGGCAGGCAGACCTCTGTGAGTTAGAGGCCAGCCTGGTCTACAGAGTGGGCTCCAAAGCTACACAGAGAAACCCTGTCTTGAAAAAAAAAGAAATGATTAATGAGAAAAGTAAGAATTGCAATATATCTTGAAATTTAATTTTTCTTTAGTTAGAAAGTCTGCTATATGCCTATATGGTGATTCTGGACACTTTTGTTGTTGCTCTAAAAGGAGATAAAATGATTTACTTAAATCAGAGTTAGAGCTTTGGAATGATTGCTGAACTTAGTGTTCATATCCCCACTGAATGTCCAAAACAAGGCTTCAAATGATGTATACACTTGCTAAAATTGTACATAAAATCTTATACCCATAGATCTTTCTGAGCTCTTATGTAAATTTATTTTAATGTAAAGTATCTCTCTTGAAATATTAATCATCTAGGAAATGTGCAATATCAATCTGTTATTTATTATATAAGAAATAACTTTAGATATAACTTTATCAAATTATTTGTCATCAAATATATGTTTTATATATATATTATATGATGTTTCCTCATTCATTCTATAAAATGCATTGTAGATATGATAGAGGAAATAGATTCATCAGCTAAAGAAAACACCAAAGCCAAAAAGTCATAACACAAAATGTCCTGGAAATCTGGGACACCATGAAAAGGCCAAACCTAATAATAATAGGGATAGAAGAAGGAGAAGAATACCAACTCAAAGGCACAGAAAATATATTCAACAAAATCATGGAAGAAAACTTTCCCAACTTAAAGAAGGAAATGCCTATGAAGATACAAGAAGCTTATAGAACACCAAATAGACTAGATTCCCCTGAAAAAAAGGCCCCTCATCATATAAAAGTAAACCACTAAACATACAGAATAAAGAAAGAATATTAAGAGCAGCAAAGGAAAAAGGCCAGGTAACTTATAAAGGCAGACCCATCAGAATAACTCCCAACTTCTCAATAGATATTCTGAAAGCCAGAATGTCCTGGACAAACATAATGGAGAGACACTAAGAGACCACGGATGCCAGCCTAGATTATATATCCAGCAAAACTTTCAATCACCAAAGACAGAATGAACAAGACATTCCAAGACAAAAACCAGATTTAGATAATACCTATCCACAAATCCAGCCCTACAGAAAGCACTAGAAGGAAAACTACAACCTAAGGAAGTCAGATACACCCATAAAAACACAGGCAATAGATAACCCCATAGCACTAAATCTCAAAGAAGGGAAACACACACATACTATCACCAAAAGATAGCAGGAATTAACAATCAGTATATCCCTTAATATCAATGGACTCAATTCACCTAGAAAAAGACACAGGCTAACAGAATGGATACGAAATCAGGATCGATCCTTCTGCTGCATACAAGAAACACACTTCAACTTCAAAGACAGACAGTACCTCAGAGTAAAAGACTGGGGAAAGAATTTCTGATAAAATGGACTTAAGCAAGCTAGTGTAGCTATCCTAATATCTAAGAAAATAGACTTCAAACTAAAATCAATCAAAAGAGATCAGGAAGGACATTAAATATTCATTACAGGAAAGGTCCACCAAGATGAAGTCTCAATTCTGAACATTTATGCCCCAAATACAAGGGCACCTACATATGTAAAAGAAACATTACTAAAGCTTAAATCACACAGCAAACCCCGCACATTAATAGTGGGAGATTTTAACACCCCACTCTTACCAATGGACAGATCTCCCAGACTGAAATGTAACAGAGAAATAAGGGACCTAACAGATGTTATGACTCAAATACACTTAATAGATATCTACAGAATAGTCTACCCTAACAAAGAGAGAATATACCTTCTTCCAAGCACTCCATGGAACCTTCACTAAAATTGATCACATACTCAGTCACAAAGTAAATTTCAACATATACAAAAAATTGGAATAACCTCACGTATCTTATGGAACTACCATGGCTTAAAGTTATATTTCAACAACAACAAAAATTACAGAAAGCCTACAATCACATGGAAACTCAATAATGCTCAACTGAATCACAAATGAGTCAAGGAAGAAATAAAGAAAGAAATTAAAGACTTCCTAGAATTCAATGGAAATGAATGTACTACATATCCAAACTTATGGGACACTATGAAGCAGTGTTAAGAGGAAAATTCATAGCACTAAATGTCCACATAAAGAAATTGGAGAAATTTCACACTAGCAACTTAACAGCACACCTAAAATCTCCAGAACAACAACAACAACAAAAAAGGCAAGCTTGCCCAGGAGGAATACATGACAGGAAGTATTCAAACTCAGGGCTGAAATCAATAAAATTATACTAAAGAGAACAATACAATGAATCAATGAAACAAAGAGTTGGTTCTTTGAGGAAATCAACAAGATAGACAAACCCTTATCCAAACTAAACAAAAGGCAGAGAGAGAGCATTCATATTAACAAAATCAGAAATAAAAAGGGAGACATAACAACAGACAATGAGGAAATCCAGAGAATCATCAGGTGTTACTTCAAAATCTTGTACTCCACAAAATTGGAAAATCTAAAAGAAATGGATAATTGACTGGATAAGTATTGCATACTAAAGTTAAATAAAGACCAGATAAACAATTTAAATAGACCAATAACCCCTAAGGAAATAGAAACAATCGTTGAAAGTCTCCCAAGCAAAAAAAGAAAAAACAAAAAAAAAAGCCCAACAACCCAGGATCAGATGGTTTCAGAACAGAATTCTACCAGATTTTCAAAGAAGAGCTAATACCAATACTCTTCAAACTGATCCACACAATAGAAACAATAGGTACATTACCAAACTCCAGTTTTCATTTAGTAATACAAGTTAGGATAGAAAGTGAATTAGGTACACCACTTTGGACTCACCAAAATAGGATAAATAATGAAGTATTTTCTCTGAATTTTTCAAGTGTTTGTGGACTGGACATTGTTAATGTAATTCTTGACTGTATATATTGTATATAGTTATTATACTTACTGTATATAGTTTTTTTATTAGCTATAACCTTTTTATTTTATATCAAAAAGGGGAAATGTGGTGATTTATTTTTTGTAATCTAGGAAATAAAGTTTGCCTGAAAATCAAAGGACAGAGCTAGCCACAGAGTTAGCCATAGAGGTCAGGCAGTGGTGGCACACACTTTTAATCCTAGTACTTGGGAAGCAGAGGCAGAGATCCATCTGGATTTTTGTGAGTTCAAGACTACATTGGGCTACATGAGATTAATCCAGTCTAAAAGAGAAACAGAGATAGGCAGTGGTAGCACACACATTTAATTCCAGCACTAGGAAGGTTGAGACAGGAAATGATATGGCTGGGCAGAGAAAGGAACAGAAGGCCGGAAGAGACAGGAACTCTCACTCTTTCAGGCTGAGGAGTTGGTGAGGTAAGAGGTGGTGGCTGTGACTTGCTCTGTTTCTCTGATCATGCAGCTTTCACACTGATGTCTGGCTCCTGGTTTTATTATAAGACAAAATAGGATTCATGCAACAGTCTAGGTAACAAATCTGTTTTTTTCACAAATGTGCAAGCCAACTATCTGTTTATCTGCAAGGATGTTTGACTTTCATCTTCCTATTTCTATATGCTAATACTTTATCAATCAAGAATTACAGAGACATTAGCCATATCAAAGAATAGAGTAAAATGCATTTAAGTAATTTCACTGATGAGAATGTGAATTATAATATTCATAATAAACAAGCCTCTTGGTTATAATATGAGCAAAGAAGACTAAAAATAACAAAATTATCCTGTACTGTCTATCAAAGCTGTAAAGTGGCACACAACACATGAGAGTGATAAGATACATTCAAATATCTATAGACTAAAATTCAATATTGAAGTAATCAACTTAATGGCTAAAACCCTGCTCATGTTAGTGCAGATGCTACAAGGAACTATTGTTGCATACTTGAGAAAGTTTATTATTCTTGATTTTTACAAATTCTTTTGCAGATATATGGAATCAGATAATAGACAGTGATCTCACACTTATTGGAAAATGGAACAACCATGAACTCACTATGAAGCAGCATAGTCATCATTTATGCCTGAAGTTCTAGAAAAGTCTTTCTGCATTTTAAATCTAAATCCAGATTACAGTAAAATTTTTCATTGGTCCCATCATGCTTATGTCAACTTATAGAAACCTAAATAGGATCTAGGTTTTACATTATTTCAGGTAGGCATTGTTTTCTGATAGGTCTGTTCTTCCTGCAAGACAGTCTAGTTTCTATGCAGTTTAAAACTATACTATAATGAATAAGACCATAGCGTCTTTTGTTATATGTGATGTCTTGAGCATAAATTACACACTGATAACATGTGACACCACACTCCCTTAACCATTATCCATGAGACTGCAAGAAGGCTTTAAATCCATGTTCACCTGATGTTTTTGCCAGGTGAGCAATAACATGTGAGTTCTTCACTGGACATGCTTCTCTATAAGTACCAGTGTAGATGTAATTCTACATGGTCTTATTAAATAAGAAGCACAGAGACAAATAGAGAGTTAAAAGTCCAGAGATCAGAGCAGTAGCCAAGAGCTAAGACCACCTTGTCTTACCACTCGCTGCTGTCCTTCCCCTGAGAGAGAGACCTTCTTCCTGTGTCCTGTCTTTTTATTGTCTTTCTGTTCTGCCTTCACATTGGCTCTAAACCTAAAAACATGACTTCCTCTATACAGCCTGTCTATACAGACCTCCAGGTCTCTATGTTTAGTACTGGGATTAAGGGCGTGTGTCATCATGGTGGCTTTGTCCTTGAACACACAGAGACTCTGCCTGCCATGTGATTGGATTAAGGGCATGTGCCAGACTTCTGTTTAATGGCTATGACCTCTGATCTCCAGGCAACTTTATTTATTAACAGACAAAATCACATTTCAGCACAAATAAAATATCACCATATACCAGGGAGACTATCTGAAATAAATTGATAAATTTACTTGAATTAAGGTTCATGGAGTCAAAAAAAGACAGCAAGATTAAAATACACATGCACACACACACACACACACACACACACACACACACACATGCATACAACTGAATAGAACTGGAAAACATAATATTGTCTAAATAAGCTACTCAAGGAATTGCATGTGTGGTACGATATCCCTTAAAGTGGAATATAAAGAACTAATTTCATGGAATATGCACATAGAATAGTACTTATGAATATATTTATGAAGAAAAATGTACAACAAGGAGAGAGTTTGTAATTGGGTATAATATGAATGTTTGAGATGATGGATATGCTATATACTCTGATACGATCATATATAATGAATTAATATATACAAAGTTCTTTATGAACCTGATAAATATGTATAGTCATATCAGAATTTAAAACGTTCCAAATTTGTCTTTTATTCAATCCCCTCTTTCAAAAATATGTCATTCAACCAAGAAGAAAATGGAGTTAAGATACTTGAGAAAAGAAAACTTCCTAATACAAATATGCCAATTAAGTCAGAAGAATCCTGTACAATAAAACAATCTCTCTCTCTCTCTCTCTCTCTCTCTCTCTCTCTCTCTCTCTCTCTCTCCTCACTCTCTCTCTCTTTACCCACTCTCTCTCTCCTCTCTCTGTTTCTATTTTGGAAGATGAATTTAGACACTGTACAGCCCCATACCGTACCTTATGTCAGATTGTCCGGCATTCCCATCACCAAAGCAGCTGCTTAGAACAATTTAGAGCACTCTTCTTGCAGTATCTTTGAAAAGGCTAGGCCCATCTTCATGGCAGCCAGCAAGGTGCTTCATTCAGGGGTCACTCCAGGCAGCCATCCGTTATATCTGAACGTATTTTTTTTTTTTTTGGTTTTTCGAGACAGGGTTTCTCTGTGTAGCTTTGCGCCTTTCCTGGAACTCACTTGGTAGCCCAGGCTGGCCTGGAACTCACAGAGATCCGCCTGGCTCTGCCTCCCAAGTGCTGGGATTAAAGGCGTGCGCCACCACTGCCCGGCTTCTGAACGTATTTTAATGCCTATGAAACAATCAACTTTATATATTGAATGCCAACCCTATTAAGATTTACAGTAGATTACTAAAGGAACATCTTATGGAATTGTAATCTAGTTGGAGATGAAAAACTAAATTAAGTGACATGAATGTCTCCAGCACAAAATGTGACAATTCCTTATTTTCCAACTTTAACTCTACATGACAGTGACTGTGAGATCATTTTCCTTCTGCCATCTCCCTGTTAGTGGCACTGTATCTGGTAAGTAGTGCCATAAGTATTTTTAACAAATTCATGGATATATAAAGATCTATGTTCACTGAATATTTCTGATCAATCAGAATCTATCATATAAATGAGATTTCTATGCTGTTATTATTTTAACTGTTATCTATTTGATTCATTTTAAGAAGGAATTTTTGTCCTAATGCTATGGGGATAACCAAACATGGGACCAGCAACTGAGCAGATGTGACTGATGAGTGACAGTAGTTTTTATATTATATTAATTCACATGCAAAGCAAGGGACTCACCACATGCCATGTATGTCTTCACAGGAATTGCACATGAGAATGAAGCAGAACAAGAAAACTTATAAGAGGCCAGGAGGCAGCCTTTGTAGTATCAAAAATACAGGTTTTTTTTTTAGTTTCCCAGTTGAACACGACTGTTTTTTTTTTCTGAAAACTTCTATAATCTGACAAGAAATTGCAATGTATTGCTTAGCTCAGAAAGACATGCTCCTTATCCTTTTGATAAGAAGTATTTGTCTAAGGGAATTAAACTATCTAGCAAAATAAGGAGAAATTTGCACTTACGTTATTCATTCACATCTTTCCCAATTGCCTACAATGTTGTAGTAGGTTAATGTTAGACTTATTACACATTCATTTTCTCACTTCAGATGGAAGACTGCTGCTGTGTGTAACTTTAGTTATCTCCAAACTAAGAAAGAACTATTCTCTAATGCTTTCTAACTTAATGAAAACAAAGAGGTTATTGGCATATTTTCAGTTTTGATATTTATTTATGCAACAAGCAAGTTGATATTCACTTTATTAAATTTATTTCCTACATAACTTTTTGGGTATCATTAGAGGAATAAGTACATAGACTAGAAACTTGAAGACTTCTCGCTCCCATAATGTACAAATTTTCCTTACAAAGATTTCTATAACAAAGTTTAATCATAATGTGGCCCCCTCTCCAAATAGAGCTAAGAGATGACATTTACTTTTCTACCACAGGACTGATTTTTCTTTAATTTATCAAATTTAGTAAACTGTATAAGAATGTTAGTCTCACCGGGCAGCAGTGGCACATGCCTTTAATCCCAGTACTTGGGAGGCAGACTCAGGGGGACCTCTGTAAGTTCAAGGCCAGCCTAGTCTACAGAATGAGATCTAGGACAGGTGCCAAAACTACACAGAGAAATCCTGTTTAGAAAAACCAAAAAAAAAAAAAACCAGAAGAAATAGAATAATACTTCATGGACCCATTTTGAAAATTAACTTGTTAAGTGGAAAATTTTATCTAGGTCCAGCCATAATGGAAAACTGCTCATTGAAAATTAATTTTCACAAATCCTAAAATTATTTTCTCTATTTTTATTCTATAACTGTAGGCTTTCCAGACATTGATATAACATGCATTACTAAACCCTCTCTCATAAGATAAGGGAATAAACATTTGGTTAAAATTTACTAGAAGTAAAGTTATATTTAGATGTTTCATGACCCATTGAGGTGTATATAACCATTGTGACATTCCTTCTAATTTGCTTTTATTTCCATTCTATTCCACTTTATCAAATTTAAATTAAGGCTTATTTATTATGGCAATACCTACCTGTTTTCTCACTTTGGAGATGCTAAAGAAGGAACATCAAATTTTATTTGAGACAAAATTATCCCTGAGTCAGGCAGATTTTTTCAGTCTGTTTGAATGCATAACAATAAACACATAGTCACCAGTAATGAATCAATCAATGTCTTGTTAAGGAAAGAAATCAAAGCTCCTTTTCTTGGTGTCATTCAACTAAGAGAAAACTCATATTTTAATTATCTGTTTTACTCTCTCCATGTCTTCTGTTCATTCTGTCTGTTGCATGGATACAAATCTGTACCTGTTTGAATGCTATCTTGAAAATTTGCCCTCATGTCTGTGTTTGTATGTCTGAGTAGATTTGTCTGTAACAAAGGACTTTGTGTAGTCTTTTATTGAACAATACAGAAAGTATCACAGGATGATGGAATGAGGGATCTTTTACAGAAATATTTATCAGAGTTTTCTGAGGGATTAAGTCACTAATTCCAACTGATCCTAACAGACCAATATAACATACAATCCTACGAACATTATTGTCTATCAAGCAATATTTGTATGCTGGCTATTTTCAATATTCATAATTAATATTCATTTTATGAGGTTGCTTTCAACCTATATTTGCTGTTCACAGCAAGTGAACACCATAATTCATGTACAAACAAACATGCATTATTCTTGGATTGGGGCAGGTACATAAATTAAGATTACAGCTATGAATAAGCTTAGGTTATAGAAGTTGATTACATGGAAAATCCAAGGCAATTAAAATTTGTTGTTACATTTTTCTCTTAAAGGCAAGTTAAAAAAAAAACATTTGAGTACACTGTAGACTGGCAGTCTTAACTGATCTTGAGGTGTATTATTAATTCTGGCTGTGAGGTTCAGCAACAGTTCTAGTCTCTTCGAATGCCAGAGACATTTTTATCATGTTGTTACCACAGATTTTAATAATCCCATCATAACAATGATATAGTATACAAAAATATATTCATGAACAAACCTTACTTTATTAAAAAGAAGGCATGAGACCAGTATATTCACTCATTGTCAATATGCATCTTTTAGGGAAAGATGTTCATGTAAAGGAGTACAGTGGAGTAAGTCAATTATAAAATGTTTAGTATGACATATTTCACAATCCCATATGAATAACAATGCTCCATGAAGTAACGTATCATTTAAAATTTAAATGTGAATAAATTTAAGAGCTCTCTTGTACATGGTTATAATACTTAATAGCAATATATTATTGTATTTTAGAAAGATGCTAAGAGATAAAATTTTAAATGTTCTCAGTAAGACCAAAACAGAGAAATAAATTCATGTTGGTTCATAATATAGAGACTTTAAAAAACAAAAACAAGGTTATTATGTAAAATTTTACTTGTAAATTTAGAATTTTTTAAATATCAGTGATCTACATAGGATATATATAATGCTAAACCTTATCTTCATTATAGTTATCCTATATTCACTAAAGTGTTATTTATGAACAACTACTATTGCATTATGTATTAACAGTCCAAAGCAGTATTATAACTTTGTGATACTGTAGCAATCTCCATTTTTTCATAGTACTGCTGCATAATTGTACTGTGTATATCCAGAGTGATATTCAGAATTCACTGCTTGTATTTGTTGAACTTTGCAGAAAACATCTCATTAAAATTATGTTTTATTTGCATGTATTAATTATAAAGAATAATCGAGTTATATCATTTCTATTTTACATGACTATCATAAAAATTATAAAAAAACTTTTCTCTTACATCTATCATTTACCTTGCTAAAGTTATCACATGCTCAAATTCTTCCACTTCCCTGTTAAGATTTATAGAAACATTAAAATCTATCATTCAAATTCCTATAAACCATATTTTATGAATTGTCATAAAATTGAAACCATTCTTAAAAGATGCATTCATTTTAGTTAAAATAAAATATGGCTTCCCAGAAATGGATATTAATGATTTCTAGTTTTATTGTCTCATAGTAAATTATAGTAATAAAACTTACAGAGGCAATAATATATTTCTTAGTTTAAAAGTAGATATTCAGAGATGACTCTTAATGCTTTATCATGTTAGGCCTCACTGGCTAAGTGTATTTCTCCATTTGCATTTCATGAGATTTTCTTTCAAAGAACCTGACTTAAATTTTTCATTTTATTGTCATTTATAATTTATATAATATCAACATAAATACATGTAATATTTTTTCTTTGATCATAGGGCAGTGATATATAGTTTTGATTATAATACAGTAGGCATTGTAAATGTTACATAGTCTCTATCAAATTAAAGATAAATATTAAGAAAATGAAATGTCATCAAAATGAAAATAACCTCCAAATCCAAAAGAAAAAGTAAAGGAAGATTTATATTAATATATTAAACATTTTATATATATATATATATATATATATCCAGAATTTTTATATATATTTATAGGTTTACACTCAACAATCCAGTCTTTTACACCTTTTTTATTTTTTGGAATATCACTTTAAATTTTTATTTGTTTTATCAGCATGAGGTTTTCCTGCATGTATGAATGTGCACCTCTTGAACACCTGTTGCCATGGGGGCTAAAATCCTCTGGAACTGGAGATGCAATGGCTGTGAGTCACCACCCGAAATGTGTACTTGGAACATAACCCTGGTTCTCTGCAAGAGCAGGAAGTGTTCTTAACCACTGACCAGTCTCACAAACCCTTTAATATCTTAACTATTGAACCATCTTTCCAGCTGCATATCATCTTAGAAAATCTCAATGTCGTAATTTCTACCTTCCTTTCCATGACTACATTTTTCCATTAAATGGACAGTATGAGTTCTTTAGATATTCCAGCACTGCTAGATCCAATCTCCTTATTACTTCCATGGCTGCCACTGAATTGCATAAATTAAATCTGTGCTGTGCCAGTTCTAGCACATTTTCTGTTTTTGAGATAATCTAGAAACCTGTTTTGTTCATGTTTTAATAAGAGAATGTCTCATTTTTCAGTCATAAATCTAGTCTTATCCTCCCAATGACAGCATTTATTGATAAAAGCTGTCTTTCTTATGTAAACAATCAAATGCTTAGGTGAAAGACAAATGTTAACATTTTTACATATTCTTTTGCTTCATGGTCTCTACTATATTTGAACATGATCATTGCTGATTCAGGTACATACATCCAGATAACTATTATAAAATCTTATATAAAATTATATGTCCATCAGCATTTTATTAGAGTAATTACTTTTCTGAAAAGTTCAGCACTTTTATTCTATTAAGATTTTATAGCCGGGCAGTGGTGGCGCACGCCTTTAATCCCAGCACTCGGGAGGCAGAGGCAGGCGGATCTCTGTGAGTTCGAGGCCAGCCTGGTCTCCCAAGCGAGTTCTGGGAAAGGTGCAAAGCTACACAGAGAAACCCTGTCTCGAAAAACCAAAAAAAAAAAAAAAAAAGATTTTATGTTTGAGAAAATGTTATGTATTTTTATATTAAGTTTTTTAATGAGAAAATATTAGCTTTAAAGGATGGTTCTTTCTTGTCCTCTTTTATGACTTTTTAATCAATTATTTGTTTGGATTCTTCTTTGGGTTTTCAGGTGTTTTAAGCCTATGTTTAGGGTTGTGCTACAAATATATGTTACATTGTACATTATTATGTAGAATGCCCCATTACACTGTAGAATGAATCTTATCAGGTCTTACTAAATAAACTCAAACCTGAAGCCAGGTATTGGGGTGAATTCTGGAAGATCAGAGAAGCAGAACAAGCCACAGCTTCCTCACCTCACCAATTCCTCAGCTGATTCTGTTTCCTCAGACTGGAAGCCTCTGAGTTCTCATCCAAATGGCTCTCAGCTGAACTGCTGCTAAAAGCCTAAAAGCTTAACCAGACTCTAGTTCCTTGTCCTCATGCCTTAAATACCTTTCTGATTCCTGCCATCATTTTCTGGGATTAAAGGCTCTTGTTACCATGCCTAACTATTTCCAGTGTGGCTTTAAACTCACAGAGATCCAGAAGGATCTCTGCCTCTGGAATGCTATGATTAAAGGCATGTGTGTCACCATTATCTGGCCTCTATATCTACTGGCTGTTCTGTTTTCTGACCCCAGATAAGTTTATTAGGGTGCACAATATTTTGGGGAACATAATATTACCACATTACACCTGTGAAATAAATCATCTCTTTATCTAGTATTTTCAAGCTGTATGAGTTCTAACTCCTTTGAAGCAGTAGTCATTTCATTTAGCATATTATGCTGTTATTGCCATACATTTGTTTGTGTAACTTTTATTTTATCCCAAAGTATAATAGTAAAGATGGCAATTTTACTACTGTATACTGTAACTATTCTATTCTATTATTAAATATTGTTAAAAATATCTCAGTATCATCAATATATAAATTTTACCTTAACATAGGAATGCATGCAATGGAGAATTAATAACTTATACATAGGGTCTTCTGTAGTTTTAGACAACAACTAGAGACTTTGAATATAATATATGTTACAGGTAAAAGTATGAAGTAACAAATTTGTTTATACAATTTATGTGCTTTTCCAAATGGTGATTTTTTTCATGTAGTCACAAAATTGTTTCAAAGTGTTTTTTATACACATGTGTGATCACATGTGCTCGTGTGTGTGTGTGTGTGTGTGTGTGTGTGTGTGTGTGAGTGCATGTGTGCATGCGGATGCCAGAGGTTGTTTGAGTGTCTTCTTTTGCTCTCTATGTGTATGTATTTTTGAGACAGGTACCCTCACTGTACCTGGAGCTCACAATTTCTGCTAGTGTATTTGGACAATGTGTTCCTAGAATCTACTTATCACAACCAACACCCTAACACTAGGGTCACAAATGCATAACACTTGGGTTAAAAAGTATGGGACATTATACCAGGATCTTTAAAAAGGTACTGAAGATCCAAATTCAGGATTATGTACTCACACAGCAAGCATTTTACCCATTGAATCTCTTCCTAGACTTCTAGACACTACAAATTCTTGACTAGGCTATAGAAATATTGCAACATCAAGTAGAAATTAATAAAGAGGACTCATTCTTCTTAATTTCAAAATTTAACACAAAGTAACTCTACTAAACAGTGTTGTTCTGGCAAAAATCCAGAATATATGCCAATATGCTTAATTGAAAATCACCAAATTCATCACACATACCCATAGACAAATGTTTTACTACAAAGTTTACCAGTCCATGAAATGAACAAATACCAACATTTCAAGGATTAGGTGGAAGAAAACTTAATATACAAAAAAGAAGAGAGTTTTCCCATTATCTTACAACATAGTGAAAGATTAAATTCCATCAAAAACATAACTTTATATTTTCAAATTATGAACCTTCCAAAAATCTGTGAAAAGACTTCACAGCATCAGATTTGGCAATAATTTCTTATATATTCAAAGACTAGTTAGTGCAAGAAAATGAACAAATTTAATATACAAATTTCTTAATTTTGGTGACATCTGAGAATATGATTAAGGGATTAAAATAGCAACACAAAATAGAAAATATTAATAAATCACAAATTTGGTAAAGCTTTCATTGCATAAAGAACTTTCTTAATCCTACAGAAAAAATAGAGTATACAAAAGGTGTCAACCAAAACACTCATTTCATGCGATATATTTAAAAATTGAAAACAACATACAAATGGGAAGGTAAACAACATAAATCATTGGGGAAAGATAAATAAAATAATAAAATATTGTACTGTATAACTACTAGGTAGGATATTTTGGATGTAATGGGAAGAAAATTTACAAAAATAATGAGGAAACAGTGGAACTCTCTTACATTGCTCTTTAGGAGGCAAAATGATGTAGTCACTGAAGATGTTCATGTTAGTAAGCATGTTTCCATCACTGTGATGAAAAACTTGAGGATATAAACTTAAAGGATGTTGCATGATTTATTGGGTTTCAGTCATTGGTCACTTGCTTCCCTTACTTAGGGAAAAGTTGTGAGGCTGGATATAATATCAAGAAGCATGTGGGAGGAAATATGGCTCTGCTAATGGCACACAGGAGAAGGATATGGTTCTTGGACAATATATACTCCCCAAAGGCACAGACTGAGGAAACAATTCCCTTTGAATAAGTCTTACCTCCTAAGTTTCTATCATCTTCCAATAGGAAAGTTCTAACTTCCCCAAATGGAAATCATTGTGATGAAGATAAAAATTCAACCTATGATATTTTGAGTGATATTTCAGATCTAAATATTAGCAATGGTATAGTGATTATTTAAAAAATTAAACAGACATATCACTCAGCATTTCTCTTTTAATATCACTTTATTGTAACAAGCTCATAAATTGAAATGTCATGCAACTAGATTAAGATAGCCACTGAAATTAACATTTACACAATCCCAAAATTTGTACATCTCAGTGACTGTCTGTGCAGATAGAATGGCTGTTCTGAAGAAGTAGAGTTTTGCTTAAAGTTTTATATTTTCACTATCCATTATAATTCTGTGTGCTTATCCATCACAAAGAAAAAATACTGTCAGCATTGAAACCTGAAAAATAATCAGCTTTATATGCTCTTTCATGACTCATGTGTGTCTTTATCTGTGTTAATTCCTTCCTTATCATCTGATAAACTCTTTTGTCATCTCCTTACTAATATATATATATATATATATGCTATATCATACTCATGCTTACATCTATTTACATATGAACATGCACACATTATAGCATAAGATCTGTATATGAGGAAGAATATGCAGTGTTTTCCTTTTGGAGTTTGGGTTACCTTGATTAATATTGTACATTTTAATCTATTTCGTTGAAAATTTTATTTCTCTTGTTAAATAATACTCCACTTTGTATGTGTGTCACATTTTCACCATTGATTCATCTGTTTAAAGACACTTAGGTTGGTTTCATTTCTATACTATTGTAAATAGAATAGCAATTAAATATAGACTTGCAAATATCTCTATAGTAGGATATTGATTTCTCTGGGCATGTGACCCATAATTGGAAACTGGGTTACATGATAGTTCTACTTTTATCATTTTTAGGAAACCACCAAAGTGATTTCCATTATCTCATCAGTATTTCTGCAATATATTCTAACTGAAAAGAATCAAAAATATGAAGTCTAACAAAGAGGTATATACCAATATTCATAGCAGTGTCTTACATACTTACATGTCCATTAATTTATAAATTGGTAAATGAAACATGGTACACTAATAGGAAGTATTGTGCTTTTAAAAGAAAAGACAAGACTCTATAGGCCCAGGAACAGCCCACACCACTCAGAATTCAGGTGAGTGATTGGCCTCTCAGCTGAGCTATCCCAATCTCCAGAACATAAGTCCCACAGCACATCCCATGCCTGTCCCTTTCCCATCTCAGCATCAGCAATGCTGTTGGGACATGCCCATAACTCTGGTGAAATTCAACCAGCCAGAAAGCAGGGGAATGACTCGATTGACAGCTGGAATACTGCCATCCACTGGATTCTACTCTCCGAGACTGACTCAACTACCCAAACCCACCTACCACAACATCCTCCCTGTTGTCAGCTCTTCCCCACAACTCCAGCAGACTACATATGCCCAGGTACAGCCTACAACCATCAAAAGAAGAGCACCTAGTCCACTGACTGGGCTCAACATTCTGCTCTACAATTTTGGAAGATGATTTCAGCTTTATAGGAGGCCAGATTGTATCTAGGCAACCAAGGACCCAAAAATCTCAGCAGAGCCATCCTACTGGACCTGAAAACTTGCCAATCAACAGAACCCTTGGACTCTAAGGCCAGAGGACAAGAGAGGAAACATAACACAAAGGAATAAAACACCTATCAAACAAAGACATACGCAAAAATCAACACCTTGCATCCCAAATCCAGATGACAAAATGCCAGTATAAGAACACATTCAATAACAGAAAGGGCAATTTGGCACCATCATAACCCAGTGATCCTATGACAGTAAGACCTGTGCTTTTCAATGCAGCTGAAGCACAAAAAAGACCTTAAAATAACTTTATGAAAATGATAGAGGCCCTTAAAGAGGAAATAAAAAACTCTCTTAAATAAATCAGGGAAAAGACAAACCAAAAAATGGAAGAAATCAATAAATCCCTCAACGAATGCCAAGAAATCCAAGAAAAATATCAAACAGGTAAAGAAAATGGTTTAAGACCTGAAAATTGAAATGTAGGCAATAAAGAAAACACAAACTGAGGGAATTCTGGAAATGGGAAAACTGAGTGAGTGAACAGGAACTACAGATGGAAGCATCACCAAAACATTGATGATATGATAGAGGAAATAAAATCATCAAAGAAAATGTTAAATTGAAAAGTTTCTTAACACAAAACTTCCAGGAACTCTGGGACACCATAAAAAGATCAAACCTAAGATTAATAGGAATAGGAGAACAGTCCCACCTTGATGGCAATATATATATATATATATATATATATATATATATATATATATATATATATATTCAGCAAAATCAAAAAAATTTCCTGACCCTATAAAGACAAGTGTATAAAGGTATAAAAAATAAATTTATAGGACACACAACAGATTGAATCAGAAAAGTTAAGTCCCTATGCCATCTAATAATAAAAAACCCAATATATACAAAACAAAGACAGAATACTAAAAGCTGCAAGGGAAAAATGTCAAGTAGCATATAAAGGCAGATGTTTAAGAACCACATCCAATTTGTCAATGGTGACTCTAAAAGCTAGAAGAGCCTGGATCTTGCAGACACTAAGAGAACAAGGATGCCAGCCCAAACTACTATACTCAGCAAAAATTTCAATCACCATAGACAGAAGAAACAAGATAATTCATGACAAAACCAAATTTAAACAATACATATCCACACATCCAGCCCTACAGAAGGTACTAGAAGGAAAAATTCATCCCAAAGAAGTTACCTGTACCCACAAATAACAGCAATAGATAATCTCACACCAGGAAAACCCAGAAAACAGAAATACACACACACACACACACACACACACACACACACACACACACACACA
>CABHPP010097741.1:0-54836 GCA_902168425.1 Peromyscus attwateri | reverse complement strand
TGGTCCTGGGTTCTATAAGAAAGCAGACTGAGCAAGTCATGAGAAGCAAGCCAGTAAGCAGCACCCCTCCATGACCTCTGCATCAGATCTGCCTTCAGATTCCTGCCTGACTTGAGTTCCTGCCTTGGATTCTTTAAGTGGAGTGCAATCCAGGATATGTAAGTCCAATAAACCCTTTCCTCTCCAAGTTCATTTTGGTCATGGTTTTCAGCATAGCAATAGTAACCCTAACTAATACAACACTCAAGAATTTGGAGAAAAAATAGAGTAGGCATAGAAAATTCATGAAATATGATTCTCCAACTAACAAATTTGATGCTAACACCCATTCTAAATCATAAATAATAAGGTTTAACATATTTATGGTAAATATATATCATTTTTATTTGTTCTAGAATGAATTTAGCTAAACTGGATTTTACTAGGAAAAAGAAAGGGACATCTCTGATGGAAAATTAATACAACCTAATGGTTTTGATTAATCTTTTATACAAGTGGTATTATTTCAAAATAAAATTACTATAGACTTCTTTTTTTGGTTGCAGTTACTATGAAATAAGTTTGAGTTTCAGTTATTGAATAGTATTTAAATATTCTGCCAGACTTTGTAACTTATAATGATATCTCTTAGACCAGGTCAACATTCCTAAAACCAAGGGTTGTCTTCTTCAAAATGATTACATAATCTTAAACACTATTCATTTTCAAATACTCTTAAATTTTGTATTGCCAATTACATCATAATACTTATTAAATGATTAATCAAGTATTTTTGCTACTATTTAGAAGTTGTTCTTAATGTCCTATAAAAGAGTTTATTTAGGGGTGTTCATATTCATTTTGTTGAATATGAATTCATTTAAAAATGTTCACTAAACAGCAATTTGCAATCTCTTTACCTCTCTTTTCACATAAATTCCTGAGAAGTTTAATTATTTTTAAGGTTTTAAATGTCACAGGAGAGCCATGACTTCTCCATGTTGGGGCTGGCCCTGGCTCATGGGCTTTCCTAAAGCCTTATTCTACTTTCCCAGATGCATTTGGGTCCTCCTCCTTTGCCTGGCCATTCATCCACCCCCAATATTATTTATCTTTCCACCCCCACACCTTTTCTCATTGGCATCTTATCTATTCTTACACCTCCACTGCCATCTGTTGATATGCTCCTAATCTGTTTCTTCAAAATAGACTTCTATTTCAGACTTGTATGATTTAATGGGAAGCAGATGTCTCCCAAACACCTCAAATTCGATGTCCTGTTCCCACCCTCTCACTTTCTACTGAAAGTGCCTCTTCTTTCTGCACTCCCACCCCTGATCCTTTGCATATAAGTGCCAAATTATCTATACGGTATTCTAATAGCCCTATTTAATAGAAATTAAAAAGCCCCTTAATGCCTCGTGGGCACATTATGTATTCCCCATACATTTCTGGTTTAATTTACACATTTTGGGACCAGTTATTAATTTTCTTTTCTATGGACTGACAAAAGATTGCACACCTTTTAAAGTTAACTTACAAAGTACCATGCTTCTCTTTGGAATTTTTCTTGACGTGGTTACTGTTAAGAGTCGGATAATTCCTAGATGTGGTAAGCAGTCCAGAATATCTCTGTCCTTCAGCCAGTAAGATTTTTCAGCTGTGAAATAAAACTATTTCTGTTGATAATTGTCCCCTGATAGACAAAATCGCCTTCCATTGAATGTGCCCCCCAACTAGTACAGCTGCACCCTAACTTGTTCCCGTGTTTTCAGCCATAATTTTCTTTAGTCCACTTTCTGCCAAAATTGATTTTCCAAAAATAACATATTCTTACGCATCTTGAAACTCTCCTGTTTAAAACCCTCTTTGACTACAGATTTGCTCCAGAATTAAAAAAAGAAAGAAAGAAAGAAAGAAAGAAAGAAAGAAAGAAAGAAAGAAAGAAAAGAAAGAGAGAGAGAAAACAAAACCCTTTCAGGCACTTCAGAGCCTCCATCATCCATTTTCTCTCAGCCTACATGGGTTTCTAAAGGAGATAACAGCTAATGTCTACTGTTTTGTATTTAATATATCCTTGAAATAAGCAGGCATATTTTAACATTCCTAATGTGACTGATTAGTCTTCATTCCATGGTAGCATTTGGCAACTTGGGAAGGATATTTAATCACTCCAAACTTCCATATCCTTTCTTTGTTGCATCCTCTTTCTGTATACCTAGGCTATACAAAAAGCTACAGTTCAATAGAAACATATTCCTTTAAAGCGCTGTCAGTGTAGAAACTTACTTAAAAGAAAATCAAAACAAGAGCTGCAAGCTGTACATTTTAATTCCTATCCCTTTCAAATTACGTGCAAGAAAACAGAGAAATAGAAACAAGGGTCCAACCAAAACAACAGCAAATATTTCAATGCACAATTCCAATGCACCCACATTCGTCAGAAATGCCATGGTAGTAACCCGACCTATTGTTAGAAATCTAGCAGGGACATTTTTCACTGTTTTCCAGTGGGACTTTATGCCAACTGGTATTGATTGCGAGAGTTCTGAACTTCTATTAGGCTCTACTCTTCTTTCAGTTGATGATTATTTTATCCCAACAATAAGACAATTTAGAACTGTGAATATAAATTGAAAGATACTTTAGAGGCTGGGTAATCTTAGTCGTTTTTATTTCCTATCAAAGCATGACAGTTTCTGAACATAGATATGTCTCCAAAACTTTTTCATTATTAACCTTTAAATAGATTTGAAAATAATTATTTTATTTAAGGAAACTATGAAATGCCCAATCTATCCTATGAGATTAATAAAATTCAGTATTATTCAGTGATACTTAGAGTTCACAAACATGCAGGCATCACAGAGTATGGAGTGATATTTAAGAAGGAAAGAAAAGAAGCATGATGTGCCAAAAGGAATGGGTAGGTGGATTCACGGGCTGTCACTTGACCTTTCTTGTGTTACTTTGAAATAGATTTAAGTTCAGCTATCTGGTTTAACGTCTATCCTTTAAAATGGCATATGTGTGTGTGTGTGTGTGTGTGTGTGTGTGTGTGTGTGTGTGTGTGCCCCAGCAAATCATTCAAGCTCATTAGGTCCCAAACTGTCATTCATAATTGTCAGTGTAGGATAGTAGTGTTTGGACTGTTTAGACACAGATTTTAACTTCACAACTCACTAATAACATGGTGTTTGTTAAGTCAATCTGTTTCTGTGCCTCAATTTTCTTATTTGAAAAATAATGCCTGTAATAATACTACTTTCTACAAGAGGCTGTGTTATTCAATCAACAGTCCATGCTAAATGCTAAGAACAAAGCCTGCCATGGAATAGCTATTCAACAGTCTATTATCCAATGCAGTCTCACAAGCAGAAAATTAAGACCAAGACAGAAGCAGGTAATGTCTCCGTAGTCAATTTGTGATGGCAAGAGCTAACATGCTTAACACAGGCTGGAATGCATTCAATAAAGAAAGGTTCTCTCTCTTCCTATTTTACCTTGTTCATGATGTCTGCCTGGTGGTCACATGGAGCATTCTAGGACCATTTATCTCCCAGTTTAACTTGTGGCAGTGATACCTTCAATTGTGGGCCTCAATTCAGAGCTTGAAATAAGAAATATGGTCATTTACACCTCTTCTTTTAATTTTAAAAGATCTTATGCAATGAGCTTTTAATATAGAATGAAATGCTATAGTTTTCCCAGCTGACTTTAGCTGATGGAGTGTGGCTTGTCTGCTGTATTTACTGTTATTCTGTTAACTGACAAATGCTGCTTTCCTGTTTCACTTCTTTTGTTTGAAATAATCATTTTCTGTTGTTACCCATCACAAGTTAACATTCTATCCTCTTCCTCCATTAAGTTGATGCTTTTTCAATGATTTTTAATTAATGCTATTCATAAACTCCAGAGCGTTTACCCTTGTGTTCCAAGGAGAAAGATATTATGGAAAATAATACTGCAACCACTATCAATAATAGTATTAACAGCACACTGCTACTGTGAAGGAACTTGGAGGAATGTACCCTGGGACTTTGGATGTGTATACTGAAACAGCAAAGTGAAAACATACTTGTCTCTGGCTGTATTTTAATTGGGTCTAGAAACCCAGTCAACAAGGCATTGGCCTTTTTACCCTCCTCATTTTGAACTTGTTGTTTTACATCAGCTGGTAATTACTGCCCAGTGTCATGACCATCCTGCTGTGCTCTGACTATGTTACCTGGTTTTAGTGATTCCCAATTTCTGCTGAGAGTGCACTCTTTCCCACTCTTTAGTGACTGTTAAATCTCCCTACGAAGAGGCAAAGTAACTGATTCACTGTGAAGAAAGAGCTGATGATAGAAATTCCCCTACCCCCTTCCTTGTACAATGAAGGTAAATTCAGACACACATAGGAAATACATGGAGCTCTCTGGGTCCTTATTTCTCTAGATTGTATTTAAGGATATGTATACTCCCTGAAGAGGCAATTCTGCAGCTTTTCCAAAATGATTCCATAGATTCCCATGTTAAATGACTGAGGGCAGAGATTTTATCTTATTTAAAAAAAGTTTGATGGGAAATAAAAGCCAAATATGTGTCACTTTAAGAATCATTTAGAGTCCACAGTTCTATCTTTGAATTGACGTCTTTGCCTCATTCTACCATCTGCAACTTATGCACAAGAAGATGGCCACTGCTTTAGAGCCAACAAATCATTAACTTTCATTGTAACCTATTGACTGGAGACATAATTGTAGTCATCCAGACAGGATGACAATTTTAAATTTGTTGTCTCTTAAGTTTCTCATCTTCAAACTTTTCCCTCAGGAAAAGTTAGTTCTCAGCTACTCATATAAACTAGAATTTAGGAGAATGGTTAAGCTTATGCATATAGATATGACAAAAAAAAAAAAAAAAGCTTAGGTGTTCACATTTTGAGACACGGCCCTGCAACTTTTCAAACACTAGAAAATGTTTGGCAGTGGGAGATACTTGGTGATAAGGGGAGTAGCAGGAGATTTGGAGTCTACACTGTAAAGAAAATTGCAAAGGGACCAAGTAACTTCTCTTGCTAACGCTTCCTTGGCCCTGTGGTTGTGCAAGCTCATTTTTAATGTATTAGTATTTGTTGTCGATATCAAACACAATGAGATATAAACAAGAACATGAAATATCCATTTATCTGAAAAAAATGAAAGTTGAATTAAGAGGCACGATTTAGTGTTGTTTTCTAGGAAATTGTTTTTCTAGTTTTCCAAATTTTCATAAATTGTACCCTTGATGAGAAAGAGAAAATGATTTTAACATCTACTTAGGTAGAATAAGGTCTCTGGTTGTTTAACACTTGCATTTCTCAACCAAGTGGCCAGTGGCTATGGATAGCTATAGACAGGCATGTAAACTGTGTTTCAACTGAATATAATTATAATACAAGTATAAAATGGATGAGTACTTTATAGAAGTAATATAAAAACATGTAAAATATCTCATTAACATTTATATTGATTATAAATTGAAATAATAGTTTTATAAAATACATTATAATTTGATCTTTTAACTTTATATAGAGAGAAAAATAAAAAAAAATTTCAGGCCGGGCGGTGGTGGTGCACGCCTTTAATCCCAGCACTCGGGAGGCAGAGGCAGGCGGATCTCTGTGAGTTCGAGGCCAGCCTGGTCTCCCAAGTGAGTTCCAGGAAAGGCGCAAAGCTACACAGAGAAACCCTGTCTCGAAAAACCAAAAAAAAAAAAAATTTCATTGTCCTCTATTATATTCTATATTTTCTGGTTTGGATGTTGCAGAGGGAAAAACTAGGAGAAAAAAAATATACATGCAGGATGAAAAGAATCATGTGACTCTGTCCTCAAATCCATCCTGCATTCTGATAGTAGAGCCACTTCTGAAGGAGTTGCTGGTAGCAAAAGAATGAAGAACATTTGTGAGAAACTGAAGTAGAATCATCCCTGCTATCCAAGAATGTAATGCAAAAGCAAAAGACAGAATGACATTAGATAGAGTACCCCTTGCTTATCTTCTGCTGCATCTTTCAGGATTTGTGTGCAGCTAGTGAGAAAACTTATTGATCAAGACCCTGATTCTTGGAGGACAAGGACCAACAGCCACTATATTCATCCATGCCCAGTGTGTCACTGACAGAGAATGAACAGAACCTGGTAGAGACAGTCCATGGAACATCGACCTTTGTTTTACGTGTAGCAAGGATTCAGGAGTATGCCTCAGAAGCTAAATCCTCTGGTTGTCCTTTTCTCCATTTTTAGTGATCGATCAGCTCATGAAGTCGGGAAAAAATCTGAGTCTCATATTTATTCTAAATGCAAAAGTAAATAGTACTAACATTTAAATTTTCATCACTGCCTGATTTAATTTTTCTTTAAATAGCATTTATCAATTATTATAAGCTTATTTTCTCAATCAATTAACTAGAGTCTACTTTGAAATAATGTATTAGTCTTATAACATATGTAATTTATTTTCAACATATTGGATTTTTTTCCCCACAAACTGATTTGATGGATATGTTTCTTTACATGGACTAATTCTGCTTAATTTTCTTCACCATAGGGGTGCTTGTTAGTAGATTTGTCTTCGGTCATTTTGTACATCTATCTCATAATATAACCTTACTTATAGTGAACAGCTTATTTCAGAATACACATATAACTTTTGCATCAATGATTTATTTCTAACTGATGCAAGTGTACCAGTGATGTGTATAACTTTTTCCTCCCCCTTTACCTTGGAGAGGTGATAGCTGTGCATGATGTGTGTGGATGAGTCAAAAGACAACAGTGTAGATAGGCTTCAGTTTGATGGTTTAATCTAGGGCTTCATGATGACTTTCATTTCTGCAAGAAATGAAAATCTTGAGTTATGGTTAAGGATTTGGAGGCCATGAAAGAAAATTGTTTAATTTTTATTTTTCAGTAGCAGAAACTAAGATTCCACAGAGCTTATTCATCCTGGGTAAATAATCAGGAAAACTTCCTGACCAATATAGGCTGTCCACTGCTTTTTCTTTACTTTATGTCTTGGCTATTTCCTCATGTTTACTTGAAAACTGACTCACCTATGACAACCCATGGTGTTGAGTTTATTGTTAAAATAGCAGGTGTGATTAATGGCCTTAGTGAAATTATGGATTCCTATTGTTACTAAGTTCATATTATAAGAACTATGACAAACATCTTGTGTTTGATCCATACTCATGTGGCATTCTTTGGTATATCAATGTTGCATAAGTGCTGATAACAGGGATTTTACTTTCTGACCTATATTAACATAAAGAAAAGCATAGACAGAGTATATAATTAATGTTTAATTAGTGCTATCTCAAAATTAATAGTTTTAAATTTTGTTTCTCTATACAACTACAAGAGAAGCTGGGTGATTTACATAAGGACTGCAATTTGATTTAAAGTCAAATTACTGGTATTTTTAAGTGAATACAGTTACATTTTAAATTTTATTATTAGTTATTGGCAAATGTTAGGTATTCTATGGTCTCCTAATCTTTTAAACAAATACTCTGCAATGATCATACTAATACTATATAGATATATTATGTATGGTTATTTATATTAATGAAAGTGATAACTAACATTTAAAACAATTTTTTAAAGTTCTTCTTCTTTGAAACTTTCTCACATGCATAGAATACATTATGATTGCATATGCCTCTCCCACTGCTTGCAGACTCTCCATCACACTCCCTTTCCTTTTTCACACCTCTTTCTTTTTATAACAACTCATTGAGTCCAGTCAGTACTTCCTGTATGCACTGTGTGTTGGACCATCCACTTAACCAACAATTACATATTGTTTTGTGTTCTCCCTCATATTTGGTTAAGTATTGAGCTGATACACCATTCAATTTACAAGGCTGCTAAAAGACTGAGGAAAATAACAAAAACCATAACAAAGTTCCAACCTGTTTAGCATAAAATAATTGCTCAACAATCACAATTTAATGACACTGCCTTCCTTGACTAACCTCTGCTGGTGGGATGGACATATTATAGGTATATTTTAATTACATTATTCTTTAATAATCAAGTTAGCAAGATGAAAAAGGATAGCTACAATGTATGAGTTGTTCATAATAGTTTTAATGATCTCTTGGAAGCAAGAAACCCCTATTTTCAGAAATTTGTCATGGAGATGGTGATTAGAATGGCAGTATCTGTGTAAAATATCAACTATGTGTCTACTTGTATAGATGGAAGGGATAGGTTCATATTACCTAAGACTTTTCTAAAGCCAATATCCTCTCTCTATTATTATATATGTATGTCTATACATATGTATATATATGTATAATATATAGGGGTGTGTGTGTGTGTGTGTTGTTGTTGTGTTTTAGATTGGATTGTATGCTCACAGAGACTGATAATTTCCTCAATAGCTACTTGTATGCTGGAGAACATGGAGCTGCTCAGGCCAAGAATACTGAAGCTTTCAAATGACAATAGAAAAAGGAGGAAATCTCCAGCCTTAAGTCAAAGACTAAATGTCTCCAAGAAACCTACTGGTGTCGTTCTATGCTTAAAAGCTGAGAACCCCTGAGTCTGGTGTGAGCAGGGAAAGCAGCAGAAAATGTATCCACTTGGGACAAGAGAGGCATGAGCCAATGAGCCACCCTCCCATTCTACATTTTTATCCCATCAGAACTCTAACCCTTTGGGTGTTTCCACTTATATACCCAGCCTTCATATTCAGATCCTTTGCAGACATGACGGCAATTGTGATTTACTAATTACCTCAGTATTCCTTCATATAGTCAAGTTGACAACAAATTAAACACCACAAGTCCACCATTGTCTTCTTGAGTCTACATAGGTATTTTTTAGCTGAGTTTTCTCCAAATAAACACATGAGAAAGGCCATCATTGCATTGGATATGATACAATTATCCTGCATATAAACCTAAATGTATGAAATCTTTTCCCAGAAAAAGGATAAAAATTTTTAATTTTTAAAAACTTTCCTCACTCATAGCATAGGCTCATCTCAAAGAGGTAAAGTTTTAAATGATATATACTCTTTTCCTCATATCCTACAATATTAAAATTATGTGGTAAATCTAGTGATGCTCATGTATTACTATAAAACAAAGTAATTATATTACATGATGAAAGAATATGAGAGAAAGAAAAGAAAAGTAATTTGCTTAACATATATGTATATATACACAAGTATGTTCATAGCAATGTAAGGAAGTGATTTTAATGAAAAGCTTATGAAATAGGTCACATGATCATGCTTGACACAGATAACTTCTTCTAGTGCCCATCCCACACTCTCTCCATCTTTAACAAGTACTTCAGCATAGTTATCTACCTGGCAGACTGGCCCATGTAGCACCAGTTCTAAGGGGTTTAATAATAAAAATCCGGAGTCAAATATAGGGGTAAAAATGCTGAAAGGTCAGAGAAGTAAAGGAGCAAGCCACAGCCACTTCTTACCTCTTATGAATCCTCAGACCAAAAGGGGTCAAGTTCCTGTCTCCACCCCACCTTATCACTTCCTTTCCCCACTCAGCCATATCACTTCCTATTTCCTCCTCCCAAGTGCTAGGATTAAAGGTATGCCTCCCAAGTACTGGACCAAAGATGTGAGATCCCAAATGCTGAGATTAAGGGTGTGTGCCACACTGCCTGGTCTTAGGTAACTAGCTCTGCACTCTGATCTTCAAGCAAGATTTATTTGTTAAAGCACAAACAACATATCACCACAGGCCCATGCTTTTATTCCTGAAAAATCTGGGTCATCTCCATAGCTGAGTTGGAGACTTATAGTTGTTCATTGTCCTTAGTCACATAAAACAGTGATATTGAGTGACATACTATGACATTATCTTTATTCCAAAAATACTCTTCCTTGCCTGATCTTAGTGGAGTAGTTCAGTATCTCCTTGGTGGTTTGAATAAATAATTTGTATCAGTCTTGTACCTCTATTCTTAGGATATTGATGCAGAGGCAAGAAGAGGGACCTACAGTTACAGGAAGGTGTTTTAATTTCAAAATACTTTAATTTCTAGTTCAGTAAATTTAGTGAATCAGTAAATTTCCTAGTAGAGCTATTAGTTCTCAGTAACTAAAATTTCTAGGTCAACAGAGCATAAGGTTGTAGGAAGAGGAAAGCAAACTATTTTTAATGGGTCACTAGGGGCAGTAGGAGTGTACTAATTCTTATTTATGCTACTTGATTTCCACATAAAAATTCATGTTTGGGAAAATACAATATTTTGAAAATGGATTTAGAACATATGTGACTTTCTGGGAAACCTTTGAACTCCTCAAAATATTGCACAAATTGATTTTGCTCTACCTATGTTCTCCAAAGCCATTCCACCATATTATCAAGCAATGTTCTTCTGTTTTATGGTATATGATATGGTAATATCAGAAATCTTAATGAGCATGAACCCATTGCTGAACTTTGCCTGTGAAGTAAGCAGTGAATATTCTAGTCAAAAACAAAAAAACATATACATTACCATGATAACAGAAGTTAATTTGTAATCCCAATGGTTGTAGTATGTGAAGAAACATTGTGAATAGGAGAGCCAAATTCATATCTGGAATAAATGTCTATTTTTTATTTTATAATTTAATTTAATTTTACATATCAGCCATGGATTCCCCTGTCCTCCCTCCTCCTGCCTCACCCCCCCCCCCCCCCCCCCCCCCCCCCCCCCCATTCCCATCTCCTCCAAGGCAAGGACTCCCCTGGGGATTCAGCTCAGCCTGGTAGATTCGGAGGACAATCTACTACTCCTTCCATATATGATAGAAGTGGTTAAGTGTAATTAGCCTGCCATCATGCGGCTGGCTGATCCTTATGGATAATGGTGCTGTATTGGAGACCAAGTGTTGGTTTTTGCTGATAAGAAATTGGAGAGTGAGACTGTCTCTTCAATCTTACATTTCCCTTCACAGTAGATTTTGTTTGATACAACAGAATTTGTCAATTATTATTTCTAGAGCTACAAGATATCAATAGGTAAGTCTGTTCCTGTGCCTATTTTGAACTATTTTTACCTATGCTTTACTTTTGTGGTTTTAAAGTTGAAGGTCTCATATTAATTTTGAGTTGATTTTTTTGGTAAGGTATGAGGAAGTATTGAAGATTCAGCCTTCTTGTGAATACTCAGTTTTTCTAGTTTTTCTTTGTCTTAATAACATGCTATCATCACCAACATAATTCCATTTGCACTGTTGTGTTATAATTATGTATTTGCATCCATTACCCAGACGTGAATCTTCAGTTTTTTTAAATATCTGTAACATATTTATTTCATATGTGCTCACTAAATAGTGAAACAAAATAGATGGATGAATCATTGAGTTGACAAATAAATAGATGCTAAGATACAAATACAATTATTCTAGGGTGATCTCCTTGCTTACGTATGAATAATTTCTTTAATAAGAATATATTTATCACACAGGATAAGATCTAGTTAATAGGTTTGTCAGTATAATCTGTATGCTTTATTTAATCAAATGTTTATTTCTTTCTGAAAATGAGAAGTAGAGGTTTCTTCTCTTATCTCTATATTTCCATAATTGTAAGAATACAACACAGTCCTTGGAATCAATGCTGGCACCATTAGGATGCAGTACATTTTGCAGTTCTTAATTAATTGTGGCAAACACATAACAGTCTCTATGGCCGGCATCATCTGCATACAGCAGCATAATCATTTTTCTTTATAGTAGAGATTGTTTTATGAGTCTTAAGTCTTCCCTTGGGGGTGTGGTTATCATCTGATAATCACGCCCCTGGGAGATTCAAAACACTTATCTTAGGATCATGACTTGCAGTGCCCCAGAGGTGTGATTATCTCAGGAAACTCACACTCTCTGTCATGCCTAATTGCTTAATTATTATAGCTGTGAGTTCAGAGCACCACATAGGAAGTAAAGTAGTGTCAGCATTTCCAATGAACTCCTTATCTAAGAGTATATAACTTAGCTGTTTAAGAAGGAGCCCATATTCTATTGAATTACAGCACTACAGATATTAGTCTAAGAAATATGATTCTATCAAGAAGGTATTTTTATTTTAAAATTGGGTCCCTATTCTTTTAGTGAATTGATAAAGGATAAAAAACTAATTTAATGTCTTTAAAACATATATTTTGGGATGATGAGATAGAGCAGTGAGTTAGTTAAAGGTGCTTGCTGCCAGATCTGAGGTCCAGAGTTTGATCTCAGAATCTACACAATGGAAGGAAAGAACTGACTTCTGAAAATTGTTATCTGACCTCTGGATGCATGTGTGGGTGGCATATGCTTGTCCATACACATGAGATCGACTCACAGTCACACTCACACACAAACATACAATAAATAAATTAAAATGTAATGTGGAGATAATTTATTTGTACTCTAGTAAATAAAGCTTGCATGGAGATCAGAGGAAAAAGCCAGCCACTATATTAAACATAGAAGTCAGGCAATGGTAGCACACACCTTTAATCCTAACATTTGGGAGGCAGAGATTCATCTGGATCTCTGTGAGTTCAAGGGCACACTGGGAACAGAGCCAGATGTGGTGACACATGTCTTTAGTTCTCAGTGCTAATTAACCATAGAGCTCTGGAGGGCTGTACGAACAGACAGGAAGTGATAGAGCTGGGCAGAAAGAGTAGCTGGGCAGAGAGAGGAATTGAGATAGCAGGGACAGAAAGGATATCGGTGTAAGTACACAGGAAGTAGCTCTCTTTATGATTGAGGATTTCTAGTGATAAGAACATGACTGGCAGGCCGGGCAGCGGTGGTGCACACTTTTAATCGCAGTACATGGGAAGCAGAGCCAGGCTGATCTCTGTGAGTTTGAGGCCAGCCTAGTCTACAGAGCAAGATCCAGGACAGGCATCAAAACTATACAGAGAAACCCTGTCTCGAAAAACCAAAAATCCATGATTGGTTTCTTTTTGCTTCCTTGATCTCTTAGTTTTTTATCCCAATATCTGGCTCTGGGTTTTTTATTAATAAGACCATTTAGCAATTCGTCTTACAATGTAATTTTAAGAAAACAACATATTCTGTGATGCAGATAAAGAAATAAATGTATTCTAAAGATAAAACAATTAAATCAATTTAAATAGCAACAATGTTCCACATAATTTCTAATTTCCTTGGAAATGCACTTAAACTTTTTAAAACATTCATAAAGGATTATGTAAGTAAAATAAAATAAACTATAATTAGAGAACACTGTCATATATGTATCAGCTCTGATCCTCGACCAAATGTTTTCTTAGTTCATAAGCTGCTAAGTTTCTAAAGAGGATCAAACCATCGAGTAGGAAGGCAGAAGATGTAGTTAAACCACTGTACTATTTCTTCTAGCAGTGTTCTTTAAATCCTAGCAATGTCTCAGAGACGACAGGCCTTTGAAACCTGGAAAATTCTGCCTCATGCAGTTCAATTCATAGGTAACTAAAGATTAAGCTATGTCTCCAATGTACTAATTCCTAAGATATATATTTGGTTTACTAACTGTAGGTCATCTGAGTTAATACTTTTCCAATAGCAGCATCCCTGAGATACTCACAACATTTTCCCTGTACATATGAGGTTGAATTGAACAGAAAGAATTCTGAGTGCCATCTCATGCATTGTGTGATAAAGCTAAAAATAGCTTTCTTCCGGGATCAGTAGGTAACCTTTTAGTTACTAAAACTCTATTAGAACATCTTTCCCTGCAACACTTTGATCTCTTCACTCCGTCTTGGTTGAGGATTTTTGGATGTCTAAATGTTTACATTTATAAAACTTACATCTTAGAGTAATGTCTCACATATAATGTAAAAATCACTAATTCTCCAAGGTTCTTAATCATTTCTCCCTTCCTTCCTTCCTTCCTTCCTTCCTTCCTTTCTTCCTTCCTTCCTTCCTTCCTTCCTTCCTTCCTTCCTTTCTTCCTTCCTTCTCTCTCTCTCTCTCTCTCTCTCTCTCTCTCTCTCTCTCTCTCTCCTTTTCTCTTTCTTTGCATTAGATTTACAGCAATTTTCCTGCCTAAGCCTCATGATGTGGTGTGTAAGGCCAGAATACTAACACAAATATGAAAGGCAGGAATTTTTAATAGAACACAGAAATCCCCCCTCTCCATGAAAAGTCCTGTGAGGACCCAGGAAGGAGATGGTCCTTTACAAAACATGAAGGGAGGCCCAAGAGAAACTGCCCCTGAAGGTGCGTTTTTTGTGGTGATATTGTGTACCCTAATAAAAATTGCCTGAAGATCAGAGAGACAAAGGAACAAGCCACAGCCACCACCACTTACGTCACCAGTTCCTCAGCCTGAAAATCCCTCTATTTCCTTGTCTCCTCACACCTTATATACCTTTCTCTACCCAGCCATCACTTCCTAAGATTAAAGGCATGTGTGCTTCCCAAGCAAATGCATGAGATCTCAAGTGCTGGGATTATAGGCCTGTGATTCCCAAGTACTGGGAGTAAAGGTGTGTGCCACCACTGCCTGGATGTGTTTCTCTCCTAGACTGAGTCAGTCTCATGTAGTCCAGGGTGGCTTTGAACTCACTGAGATCCAGACAGATCTATACCTTCTGAGTGATAGAAATAAAGGTGTTTGCCACTACTGCCTGGCATCTATTTTTAATCTAGTAGCTTGTTCTGTTCTCTGATCTTCAGGCAAATTTTATTAGGGTACACAATATGTCATCACACCTTTTCATTGGACATACATGTGTTTTATTTTAGATTTGGACATTCTCTATTGCCTAAGCCACATTTTGTGCTACCTTGTTAAAACAATGCAAAGAGACTAACACATGGTTTTATTTGTTTTTCATACTAACAGTGATTTGTAGACTGTATCTACTTCTTTTTTATTTCTCTGAGTTTATTCTTCTCAAAAGTGCTGCTTATTGATGCCTTCTACCTTCCAGATGACAATATCCAAAGTTATAAAGTTGTAATTGGTTCTAAGGTCTAGAAACCCTAAGTAAATAAAAATGTATATATCTAATTCCTAGTAAAGTCTCAATTGTGTGTGTGTGTGCATGCGTGTGTGTATGTGTGTGTGTGTGTGTGTGTCTTTTTTACTCACAAACAGAAAATTCAATGCAAAATTGTAGTGAACATCAAGGGATCTTAAATAGTCAGAACAATATTTAAAAAGAGCAAAGTTAGAGAACTTATACTTCTGGGTCCCAAAACTGCTGTGGGATGTTCTGTATGGCAAATGTGTTGCTAATAAAGCACTGATTGGCCAGTGGCTAGGCAGGAAGTAGGCGGGACTAACAGAGAGAATTAAAAGAGCAGGAAGGCAGAAGGAGACTGCCTGCCAGCCAGCAACCGCCAGGACAAGCAGCATGAAAAGATGCCTGTAAGCCACGAGCCACGTGGCAAGGTACAGATTTATAGAAATGGATTAATTTAAGATATAAGGACAGTTAGCAAGAAGCCTGCCACGGCCATACAGTTTGTAAGCAATATAAGTCTCTGTGTTTACTTGGTTGGGTCTGAGTGGCTGTGGGACTGGCAGGTGAAAGAGATTTATCCTGACCGTGGGCCAGGCAGGAAAACTCTAGCCACACAAAACTTATTACAAAGCTAAATAAATCAAAACAGTATAGTACTTGCATAAAGAACAGATAGTAAAATATTAATATAATAGAAAGATAGAAATTGTAGATGTAAACCTTCATATCAAATAGCTTTCAATAAGGGGACTGATATCATTCAACAGAAAAGTCAGTGTTCACCACAAATGAGGTTTATCTTTATCATATATTTACATGATAAAGAAATGAGAGTGAACTCTTTCACTACATTCAATACTTAATGCAAAAAATGGATCAAAGACCAAACCTAAACAGGAAAACTATAAAATCTTAGAGTAAAAAATAGAAAAATATACTTTATTACTTGGCTCTGACAATTATATTTTTTGTATATGACACCAAAATCATAAGCAATGGAAATTAAAATAGATGAGCCAAGCAATATCAAAAATTCTTTCTAAGATTTATCTCAAACTACAACAGTCAACAGAGTAGCTAAATTTCACTGTAATAAAATAGTAATTTGTATATTGTATAGCTAATAAGGGATTGATGGCTAAAATATGTAAATATATAAACATTTGCTACTTATAACAATAGAAAATACCTAACAAACTGGTTTGTCAGATGGACCAAAGTCTTGATTGAATGTTTATGCAAAGAAGATACACAGATGGCAAATAAACACATCACAATATTGATTCATGTATTAGTGGAACTTCTCTAAAAGAACAGAACTGATAGAATTTATAGATATAAAGGGGATTTATTAAAGTGGCTTACAAGCTGTGGTCCAGCTAATCCAACAATGGTAGTTGCTCAATGGAAATTCCAGGGATTTTTCATTCCATAAGACTGTATGTCTCAGCTGCTCTTCAGTCTACACAGGAATCCTGAAATTGGCTGTAATGCCAGTGAAGGAATGGACTTACCAGGCAGAGTGAGAGGAAGCAAAGAGCAAAGAACCTCCTTCTTCCATGTCTCTTCCATAGGCTGCTACCAGAAGATGTGGCTCAAATTGGAAGTGGATCTTACCAGATTATAAAATGGTTCTTCCTACTTCAAATTATTTAATTAAGAAAAATTCCTTACAGATGTGCCCAGCCATTTGGGTTTTAGTTAATTCCAGATGTAGTCAAGCTGACAAGAATAGCCATCACAATTCTTAAGAAAATTTAAGTCAAGCCGGGCGGTGGTGGCACACGCCTTTAATCCCAGCACTCGGGAGGCAGAGCCAGGCGGATCTCTGTGAGTTCGAGGCCAGCCGGGGCTACCAAGTGAGTTCCAGGAAAGGCGCAAAGCTACACAGAGAAACCCTGTCTCGAAAAACCAAAAAAAAAAAAAAGAAAAAAAAGAAAATTTAAGTCAAAGCTATGACAATCTCTAACCTCACACCTATTAGAATGTCTAGTAAACAAATGGAAAGCTTACAACAAAAGTATCGAGAAAATGTAGCTTTTGTTTACTCTTGATGAAAATGAAAAATGACACAGATGCTAGGGAAACCATATGACCATTTTCCAAAATACTAAATAAACATTGTGTATGAAAACACCATAAGCAAGCTTATTATTTGCATGGTGATTAAGAAAGAGAATAAAAGTGAAAATAAATAATTTTTTTCACATGACACAGTAATTCTATTCTTGGGTGTGTGTTTGAGATAGGTGAATTGTGTTACCATAATACTGATTGTGCTGAAATCTTAATTTCCAATGCTTCAAAAAGTGATCACATTCCTAGCAGCTTTAAAGTTGTGATTAAGTTTAAATGAAGTCATTAGGTTGAGCACGACTCTCACTGACTAATATCCTTTTAATAAGGGGAAATGAGGACACAGGTCTCACAGAAAGCAGATCATTCAAAGACATATGGAGAAGATGGACATACTGAAGTCAAGAAGAGAAGCCTCTGAAGAAAGCAAGCCTTCTAACACCTTGGACTTGGACTTCTTCTATTTATAATAGTTCAGAAAATGAATGTGTATTGTCTCAGTGAACATTCTATTGTTTTTATCTTGTAAGACATACAAAACCAATAACATACTCAAAACATTTCATAGCATGCTTTTGAAGGTCCATTTGTGTACTAATCTTGTGTGGTAATATATTGTGTGCCTCAATAAAGCTTGCCTTGGGATCAGGGGACAAAGCCATCCTCTATATTAAATATGGAGGTCAGGCAGTGGTAGCATACAACTTTAATCCTAGCATTTGAGAGGCAGAAATCCATCCAGATTTCTGTGAGTTCAAGGCCACTCTGGGAACAGAGCCAGGCATGGTGGCACATGCCTTTAATCCCAGAACTAGGAAGGAAGGAAGATGGCAGGGCATAGAAAAGTATATAAGGTGTGAGTAAACAGGAAGTCTCTCTCTTGAAGCTGAGGATTTCATAGAGGTGAAAATGTCATTGGCTTGTTGTTTCTCTGATGTTTCAGCTTTCACCCCAATATCTGGCTTTTTTTTTTTATTAATAGGACCGTTTAAGAATTCATGTTACAATCCTGAGAGCTAGCATATTCACAGAAATGAAAAGTGGTAAAGTAGATTAAGTGGACAGATAAACAAACTACCAATAAAAGTATACAATAGACTACAATTCACCCTTTAAAAGGAAACTTTGTGAATGGTACTACATGTGGCTAGAGTTTTCCTGCCTGGCCCACAGTCAGGATAAATCTCTTTCACCTGCCAGTCCCACAGCCGCTCAGACCCAACCAAGGAAACACAGAGACTTCTATTGCTTATAAACTGTATGGCCGTGGCAGGCTTCTTGCTAACTGTCCTTATATCTTAAGTTATCCATTTCCATAAATCTATACCTTGCCACATGGCTCGTGGCTTACCGGCATCTTTACATGCTGCTTGTCCTGGCGGTTGCTGGCTGGCAGGCAGTCTCCTTCTGCCTTCCTGCTCTTTTAATTCTCTCTGTTAGTCCCGCCTACTTCCTGCCTAGCCACTGGCCAATCAGTGCTTTATTAGCAACACATTTGCCATACAGAACAGCCCACAGCAACTACATTGATGAAAGTTGAGGGTATTATGCTATGTATAACAAGTTAAGTAAGTCTGCAAAAGATGAGATTCTAATATGCTAAATTCTGTACAGTATCTAGAGTAAAAATTCTTAAATGCAGATGATATATTGAAATTGATTGTGCATAGAATTAAGAAGGAAGAGAAACTGTTTAATGGGTACAGAATTTTAGTTCTGCAAGATAAAACACGATGCTCTGTCCATGGGTTGCCCCAATATATAAGTATAATTGGCTTGACTCAATTATACACTGAAATTGCTTGTAACTTGTAGTGAAATTCATAAGATCAAATTCACTACAATATGAGCACTTTGCCACACTTTGTAGAATAAGTTTATGAGATGATCCTCTTTAGTCATGAGAATGGTTGTTATTTTTTTCTGGACACCAACCATGAACATTGGTTTGAATGTATTGTTAGACAATGTTGCTAGTGAATGATAGGATATTCTACTAAATTGCAATATTAGACAAATATTGAATAATTATTAGTATCACAGATACTGAATGGCATAGAATTAAACTAAAATATCTGAAATTTTCATTTAACTGAATGTATTGCATTTTTATCTGCTAGATGTGGCAAGTATAATAAAACTGCTTATTTTCTACTTTTATTTGATGCTTACTATGCTACTTTGTTTTGAAGAATATATTGTGTTTTGCTGTAAAAATACGATATCTTATATTTGAATATCAGAAACTCCAAATAGAAAAACTATCTGGGATGTCCAGTTTAACAGTTTATGTGAAATTTTGTATACAAATATAACCTTGGTACTATAATATCCTCCATAATTATATCTCATGTTTTTGCTCTGATTTCATACACACTCTTTCCTCTTGTGCATGAAATACTTGTACCTTTAAATGTGTCTGTATATCTATTGTGCACAGAAATTTTTTTATGGATAGAGGTTGTGTCTTTAAAGTATTTGCCTTTTCTGCAAAGTACAGTGATTTCTTACGTGAATATACATACATAAACATGCATGTACATTATCACAATTGTCTACATGACCATTTAAATATATCATGTGTTGAATTAAATTTTGCAAAATTCTACTTCATTGTTTGCTAATTATTTTCTTCTCTCAATCAATTGAATCAATCCAATGAAATAGCTATAAGTCAATAAGGTTACAGTGAAAAGCATATTTAACTTCTCACCAAAACACTAGTCTGTGTTTGAATCTTTTCCACTTTATTATTGTGCATCTTTACACATGTGCATTTGTGTGCATGTATACATATACAACAGAGAGTGTCTATCAAAATACAATTAAAATGTGGACAAAATACATATAGATACCGGCAGAGTTGCTCACATTGGGTTATTTGAAGGTAGAAGTGATGAAAATGATCTATTGTAAGCAGGAAGATGAAAGAGAAATGGGGAAAAGAGGTTTACATGGCAAAGCCAAGTTAATATCTGTGCCTATGGGAAAGATACAAAGAACATGTGAACTAAAACATGCACCTTAGATTGCAGTGGGAAAAAAAGAGTTGAATTTTAATGCTATTAGATAAAGCAGAAAGGCACATGCAACTAAATGATTCCTATTTTTGATGTAAAATACAAATTAACCAAACCACATTATGTATTGGATTGTTCCTCTAATGCTACTGTACAAGAACCAATAAACTCGACCATTTTTCAAAGCTCCTTGAAATACAAGTCCAACCATATAGAGTCAAATGAATGAAATAATCACTTTCAAAGTTAACATGGTCATTCAGTCTTCACACCATGGAGCCTTTACATGATCTGAATTATAGTGAGAGACTAGAAACAGTTTCTAGCTAAAAATTAATTACTTGCTTGTGAACGATGTAGAAATCATTCCTTTTGATTAGGCTCTAATAAGTCTCAAAGGCAAATGAAGACCTTAGGGTGAATTTGCTTTCAGAGTTAAACTGAGTTTTCAGTTTCAGAGGGAAGTTTACTTGACCTCATCGTAAGTGGCTGGAAGTGGATCCTTTTCTTGTCCCTGTTTAAGGAGGTGCTGCAGGTGCTAATACTGGAAGCCAAGCCCAGTAGGAGTCCTGTGGAGATAATTGCCACATAGATCAGGGGTGAGACAGACGCAGAGAAGAGGCAAGCCTTAGCCCATTTCTAGGACTGTCCCACTGTTCACAGAAAAACTGTTATTATGGGGGGGGGAGAATTCATTGGAAGACAACAGAATCCCTTCATTTTATATAGATTGTTTCCATGAGCTAAAAGTAATAATGCATTCATTATGTGTTTGAAGGTAAAATACAATTATTAAAACATAGTATTCATTTATTTATGGATGTGTTTCATTTTTGCGTGTATTTTTGTTCATGATAATGATAAATGAAGACCACATGAGAATAGGAAGAAGCAAAGTGCTGGAGAGGCCCACAGAAATCCACAAAGATGCCCCCACAATAAACTGCTGGCAATAATCGAGAAATAGCCCGATTTGACCTACCCTGGTGATAAGATGGCCAAACACCCTAATTGTCGTGCTAGAAACCCCATCCAATGACAGAGGGAACTAGATGCAGATATCCATGGTCAGGCCCTGGGTGGAACTCCGGGAGGCCAATTGACAAGAAGGAGGAGGGTTTATGTGAGCAAGAGTTGTTGGGACCAGGGATGGATGGAATACAGGGACAAATGGCCAAACGAATAGAAACACATGAACTGTGAACCAATGGCTGAGGGGCCCCCAACTGGATCAGGCCGTTTGAATGGGTGAGACAGTTGATTGGCTTGATCTGTTTAGGAGGCATACAGGCAGTTGGACCGGGCCCTGTGCTCAGTACATGAATTGACTGTTTGAAACCTGGGGCTTAGTAGAGACCCTAGACTCAGCCTGGGAGGAGGGGACTAGACCTGCCTGGGCTGAGTCCACCAGGTCGATCTCAATCCTCGGGGGAGTCTTTGCCCTTGAGGAGATGGAAATGGGGGGCGGGCCGGGGGGAGGGGGGCGGGACGGGAGGAGGGAGAAAGGGGGAATCTATGGCTGATATGTAAAGTTGAATTATATTGTAAAATAAAATAAAATAAATTCAAAAAAAAAGAAAGCTTGAAAAAAAAAACATAGTATTCATTTATTTATGGATGTGTTTCATTTTTGCTTGTATTTTTTGTGTTTTATGTCCCTGCAAGCTTCATGTGTGTCAAACCCTAAGCAACAAAGGGACGGCACTTGGAAATAGGCCCTATAAGGATGTGAAAAAAATTAAATAGGTATATAGAGATTGATTTTTGATTCTACATGACTAGTGTGCTTCTCAGAAGTGGAAGCAATACCAGAACTTTACTTCTATCTACCATTTGCACACAGTGGGGAAATGGCCCCTTGCGTGCCAAACAAGCCCTCACCAGAAATCAAACTTTGCTTCTTAGCTCTGATTTTGGGTTTCCAATCTCTTCCACTGTCAACAACTGGAATGTACACTTGCCCACTGTGAAGAGAATGTTCAGTTGCTAAGATTACTTGTTGCTCTTGCGTAGGAACCAGGTCAAGTTTCAAGCGCCCACATGGTGGCTGGCAATTGTCTACAATTCCAATTCCGGGGGATCTCATGCCCCCTTCTGACCTCTGTAGGCATCAGGTATGCACATGATGCACATGCATACATACAGTCAAGGCATCCATACACACAAAATAAAGGAAATAAATCTAAAGAAATAATGCAATACTGGGCAAAAATGTTGTGGGAGTAACCAACTTCTTTCTGATGGGATTTAAAGCCTGTTGTACAGGATGGAACTCATGTTTGATATAGTTAACTGGGCCCCAAACTGTGGCTGGCTCATTTCCCAAGAAGAGAACATACAGTTATTATTCTGCTAAATGGATATAGTAACACAATTCTCCAAAGTTCTTATCTTTATAACTATAGATTAGTGCATCTCTCAACCCCCATCAGAGAAACTTTATTTTTTTCTAATAGATAGAAGTTTCCAAATGGTCAATGTACAGAATTAAAGACTTTTGTGTGCTCTACTCTAAATGGGACATCTGCACCCCCCACCTCACCCCAACCCCTTGCCACACACAGATGCTCAGGAACAATCACAGAAGAGAGGATAGAAAGATTGTAGGAGCCAAAAGCAGAGAATGTTTTAGCAAAGCAGCATTTGCAGGATATGACTGACCTTAACCACACAAGCTCACAGCAGCTGGGAGTGCACCCATGAGACCTACACAAATCAAGCCCAACAAGATCCTAATTTGGATGAAGTGGGGCTCATGAGGTCCCACCCCTAGATGAGGAACTATTGGAAATTGATAGCTGTTAGGGAAGAGAGAGCCATTTTTCTTCAAGTATGTGACCCCTGAGAGGCTAATGATGCTCCAATAGATGGCATTACACACATGCACATACATACCATACTAAGTAGACCTAGTGTGTTTCAAAAACCAGAGCATATAGTTGAATCTCTAGCAAACAAAAATGTGAAAAGTAACTTTTCTTGCTAACCACCGGTCTATGGTATTTTGGGTGTCAATTGATTTTCTTCTCTTTGGTGAATAGTCTAAAACTAAAATTTAAATAAAAATAAAAAGTACAATTTTCCCTTACCATTTCTAATTCAAAGTCACATTTACATAGTTTTCTAATGCAGAATTAGAGATGATAATTAATAGTTCATTGATACTTATTTTATATCATCTTTGTTTAAAAATGATATTTAAGGGGTGATATCTGCTATTTAGCAATTCAAATTGAGAAGCACAAAATTTGGTTAAACATCAGTTCCAAGATTCTTGTTATACAGAGGAGTTCATTAGTTCAAGGGAATTCCATATTATGACATTAGTTATATATTTTGTCAATTATGAGAACAGGAAATTTCACTGGCAGAAAAATGGTGAAAGAATAAACAAGAAAATACAATGTGGAAAGTGTGTCGTGAAGAGCTGGGCAGTACCAGAGGTGTAGCCTGCATATTATACTTCCCTATACTACCTTCCTCTGTGAACTCTGTTGCCATAAAACTTTACTCCCTTGGGAGGAATGCCTCTGCCTGCAAAAAGAATGCCATGAGCAGGATGTTTCCTCCCCCTTTCTCAGCAATGCAGTTTTCAGCATTTTCATGGACACTGTGCAAAGAGCCCCCAATCAGCCATGAGACTTCCTGTATCCTGAGCACATCTGGTGAAAGTGATGAGAAATACTCTGTATGTTTATCATTGTTTCACTGTGAGCTACCTGGAATAAAAGCAGCACAGGATGCCATGAAAGGCGTGCTGGAGCAGCATGACCTAGAGTCCCTGACTCTGTTGAATATTAAATTCAACTTCAATTGCTTGTCACTGGTGGGTTGCAATACAGGGAAATCATCTTGTTTACCACCAGCTAACTGAATTCTCCTTCTTGAACCATCCATTCTTGAACCCATGTGGTTTTGTTAAGACCATGCACGCACAAGGTGATCAACAAGGATTCTCTGGGACTTCATAAATCCTAGAGATGATGACAGTAACTCCTTGGTTTGCGTTCTAATCCCTCCCACGATTATTTTCTAACACTAGCACCTAAAGCCCCACTACTCTTTGCCATTATCCTGTGTCTCCCTCTGCTGTCTTTCATTGCAGTAAATGACAGCTTATCTTTGTGGACCTCAGGGGGTATGCCTATCTATCTTGCTTGACAGAGACAAAAATGTACAAATAAAAAATGAAAAAGCCCAAAATTTTTCCCACTTCATTACTTAAAACTCCACCTCATCCTTAGATTGTAATGGCCAAATATACAGTACCCTTTCAAAACTGTCTTTTGATTCTATTTTGATTTTTCATTATCTATCTTGAAGATCGTTAGCTACTATGAATTACAATGGGGAAATACTTTAGATGATAGTGGTTTCTTAATTTAACATCCAGGATAAAAAATACATAGAAACAAAATACTTTAGAAAAACTTTCTTAAGTTCTTGATTAAAAATAATATATGGTTTTGTATAGTGTAAACATATTCACTTTAAATGAGGAAGTTTACCTGCAAGATGGCTTTTGGAAAAAGATACTGGCTGTCAAGCCTGACTGCAGTAAATAGATCTTCTAAATAGGGAAGTGCTGTGGGATGTTATGTATGGCAAATGTGTTGCTCTGATTGGTCAATAAATAAAACACTGATTGGCCAGTGGCTAGACAGGAAGTATAGGTGGGACTAACAGAGAGGAGAAAAGAGTCGGAAGGTGGAAGGAGACACTGCCAGCCACCGCCAGGACAAGCAGCATGTAAAGATGCCGGTAAGCCACGAGCCACGTGGCAAGGTATAGATTTATAGAAATGGATTAATTTAAGATATAAGGACAGTTAGCAAGAAGCCTGCCACGGCCATACAGTTTGCAAGCAATATAAGTCTCTGTGTTTACTTGGTTGGGTCTGAGCGGCTGTGGGACTGGCAGGTGAGAGAGATTTTTCCTGACTGTGGACCAGGCAGGAAAACTCTAGCTACAGGGAAGGGACTATAGGAGAGAGCAGACACTTACAAATTGTCCTCTATCCTGAACACACACACTGTGACACATGCATGCTCACACATATAGAGTCACACATACTCATGCAAAATAAATTAAGTTTTAAATGTTGGTAGCTTGGTTGTGAACCAAATATATAATAGGCTTATAAATACTATATTTAACTTAATGCATCAGTGTGTTATTATTTTCTATTATTTTTCATGAGCTTCCATATTGCATCCTTATTACCCAAAGTTCTCAAGTGATGGAACCATGCTTTAATTATCAATAAACTATAATAGTATGTAAATGAATTTAACCAAGTTGTTGTCCTACTTAATTCAAACCATATTCTAGGAAACTTGTTTACCCACTGTGTCTACTTAAAAAAATTTGAATTATTTGTTAAAAGATTATGCTGAATAAGTATAGGAAGGAACTACAAAATAGAAAACTGGATGACTCGATATCTATGATCAAATGAACAGAAAGTTAGCTTTTGAGAGCTTTAGACATACATTTTCTTCTTCACTACACTATATTTATTTATTATTTATGTGTATTTGTGTGCCCACATATGTGCACCACGACATGTATGGCAGTTAGAGGACAATTTACAGGAGTCGGCCCAGTTCTTCTACAATGTGGATCACTGGCATATAACTCAGGTTTCCAGGCTTGGCAGCAAGTGTCATCATCTGCTGAGCCACCTCAGTAGGCCAAGGCCTCCATTCTCAAATCATGTGAACACTAGGGATACTTAAAGTACAAAAATCATTGCCTAAATGGGAGCTCAGGCTTTTTCTAAGACCAAAGATATAAGGACATTTTATAATATTGAAAAAATATTACACAGTGCAATGGAATAACATCTTATGATTAACTTTGAATATAGTTTGGGATGAAATTTTTTACCACATAGGCTATTTACAGTAATTTCCTAGTGAAATCACTTAAACTTTCTAGAATAATGTAGGGTGATCATGGTGGTAGGGGCCCTGTTTAAATTTCAGGATTTGTATGAAGTTCAGTTGGTGTGGTATAGACATGAGGTTATTCAGTACCTTTATAAATATTAGTGATTTATACATACATTCATATAAATTTGAAGCTCTAAACTCATCAGAGTACATATTACATCTTCAAAAGTTAAACATTTCATGATAGAACTTTATTTTCTACAAAATAAATATTTTTCATCATGTAACTGTTATGTCAGATTAAACATTGCTTAGAACAGTGTGGTGAAAACTGTAGGTGGCAACTACTTCATCTTATTTAAATCGTTTTCCCTTTCTGAGTCTTAGTTTCTGAGTTTTCTCATTTGTAAGCTTGAGAGACATGAAAGAGAAATAGAAATCTCCAGTCAAATGAGGCTCTGGATAGTTGTGGAAGTGTGTGTGTGTGTGTGTGTGTGTGTGTGTGTGTGTGTGTGTGTGTGTGAGAGAGAGAGAGAGAGAGAGAGAGAGAGAGAGAGAGAGAGAGAGAGAGAGAGAGAGAGAGAGAGAGACTCATTCTCTATTGAGATTCTGTCCATTCTCACTTCCTTGAAATTTCAATATTTCTCTGTTCTTTGGCTGATCCTCCTTCTTACCTCCCTGGGAATCATCCTCAAACTTTCTTCACATCCAGCGTGGAAAATGAGACAAACAAACAAAACGAACAACAAAGGAAATTCAAGTTTCTTTCTCTTTTTTGTTTTCACAACCAACCACTCCTTTAACACAGGCAGTCTTAGGTTCCCTTATGATAAGATCTGTTCTCCCTAACGAAGAATTACTCTCATCATTTTCCTGCCAAAGAAACAAATCAAAGGTATAAAACAGGAGCACAGAGAGATTGCTTAACTATTAAAAATATAATCCTTCCTTGAATTTTTATATTCCTTCTCACAAAGTGTTCTTGGTTATCATTTGCAAGATTCTAACCAACTGGAATTTTTTCACAGCCACCATATATTTTCCCAGTGAACTTGTCATCCACTGTTGTTCAAGTGAGACTTCCTTACAAGTCTATGTAAAATTGACTTTCAGAAGCTGACCAGGCTTAGCACACATCAGGCTCTACTCTTACCTAAGAGTCAGGGGGCTCAGGCAGAGCTCTACTGATATAATGAGCATCCTTGGGCTCCTGTGTCAGAAATCAGTTATGTTGACATCACATAAGACAGTGCCCTTTACACTAACTCAACACTCAGTTTGAACTCATAGGTTATAGGAACACTATCTTTATGAATAGGTACACCTTGGAAGTTTGATTTAATTTGTAATGGCTTTAATGTAGTTTGATAGGAGACTAACAAAAATGCCTTAATAGTGTGTTTACTGTAATATACATGAACATAAACATAATTGAATAAGAGTTAAAAAGCATAAGCAAAAAGTTGACATAAATGAAGCTAGAGAATATTTAATCATGTCTATGGAAATTAGGGGACACGATTTTCAAAACAACCCTTTCAGTAGCAGAAATTTTAGTTTATGAGTTAATATGATGCTTAGCTTTTTACTTCATATTGCCATATTTTAAGTCTCCTTATATATCTGCTTTTATAGCCAAAATGAATGAAAGGACAGCACTGTTAATAATTCATGATGCAGTAAAACAGCCTAAATTGTACTCAGCAGGCAGAGACAGAAACTGTTTTTATTGATGCCACATTTTCATAGTCCATATAAAATAAAATGTATATCAATTAGACAAAGATTATTTTTGCTTCAAGTGTTGCATACAGCCTCAGACTCTGTGTGGACATATAAAACCACATTTCATGTTTGCCTTCACACAAAATCTGATTACATAAAACACCCATTTTGTTGAGGATAAGTACTTGAGCTTAAGTAACTGTTGCTTGATTTTGTGTTTCTGTACTAACACGGCCACCTGAGGGGCTTATTTACTGCTTGCCCTCAAGTAAAACTCTACATGTATTAGTTGTTGGCATTGAAACTTAATCATAAACTTTGTCATATTCTCCACAAGGCCCACAGGAAGAAAATCAAGGAATTTCCTAGTTTTATTGAAATAGCCTGCAGGTTTTAAATGTTGCTTTCCTACTTCAGTTCTTGTTCCAAAGACTGGACACTCATAAGTGAATCGAATTCTTACCCATCGGCCTGAGTGTTTGCTGTTGTTTTCCCCTTCAGGTACAGCTATGCCTTTCCCCTCCTCATGAGTTCTAATGAACTGAATGTTTATTATACTTGGAGATAGAGCCTTTGAGGAGGTATTTAAGAATGAGACTGATGAATGGGGCTCTAAATCATACAACTGATGTCCTGGTAGTAAGGAGAACACACTAGAGCCATGATTTTGTCTTCACTTATACAGATGATAGATTTTGTGATGATGTAGCAGGAAGAATCCTGTACATGCCAAGAAGAAAGGCTACATTTGCCATCTGATCAAGGGACCTTGCCTTACTCTTGTTATCATTTTTCTTCCTCCTTTCTCCCTCCCCTCCTCCTTCTTCTACCCCACTTCTCCTTCTCCTCTGCCTCTTTCTTCTTTGTGTTGGTGGTGGTAGGGAAGGTTATACCCATGTATGCATGTGATTCTGGAGGCCAGAGGACAACCTCAAGTGTATCCTCAAAAACACAGCACACCTCTCTAGAGATAGAGTTTCTCATTGGCCTGGAACTTACCTATTAGACTGTTTGGACTGGTTTCTGTCTCCCCAACACTGAGATTACAAGCATCTCCCACCACATCCAACATTTTTACGTGAGTTCATGAGACTGAACTCAGCTCCTCATGTTTGCTTTGCTAGTACTTTGCAGGCAAAGTTGTCTCCCCTTATCTCCTTTAAGCCTTACTATATTAATATTTTTGCACCTACAATCCTGCTTCCTCTTATTTACCTCCTATATCCTTCGGTTAGAATTTTGCCTAGACTTTAACCCACTTCAAATACACCTTTTAAATATTTGCACTTCCTGTTTCCCTCATTTACTGTGATGTGACTTTCCGTACTTGAAGCTCCATTAACACTCCTAAACTTCATCTAGTCGCAAGGTATTGACTCCTGTGTTTACTATTTGACATTTGTTCTTTCTTCTATTAATTAAACGATATCTTTATTTAACTAACTCTGAGTTTATTATCCATGCATTAATAATTGCTTCATAGGGCACTTTTTAAAAACTGTTAATAGGCAGGAATTAGAAAAATAAAAATTATTAATAATGACAGGTAGAAATTAGGGGAAAGCAAACTCCAACCGAATGTAAGGAAAGGTTTTGTAGACTCATAAGTAGCAGTACCTCACCATTACTGGGACACTCCAAAGAGTGCAGATAAAATGCTTTTATGAGACGCAAATGAATCAGATTCATACTCTATTTTCTTTTTCAAATACAATGCACCATGAATGCTGTTGAATATTCAATTCTAATTGTTTGATTTGGCCCTGTATTTGTATATGAAACTAATATAATACATATGTAATTTTATGCAACTATTAAAACATGTACCTAAAGCAAAGGTAAGGCACACAAACTAACTTATATCCCCCCTAGATTGCATGTCTCTTTGATGATGGACTTCTCCGTGTGGGACTCACGTGAGCTCACTATTGAACTTGCAGGGATAGGAATCAATTCACTCATTTAGAAAGAAGCTATGTAAAATTTTGCCCCAGATTCTTTACTTAAAATAGTTCCCAGTAGAGAACATTTTCTTTCTAATTATTCTTCTCACTCCAGCTGCCTAAAATTCTTTTTTCCCCCTTGCTATCATTCCATGAATTATTCTATGTCTGGTCTTAATATAAAATTTCTTGAAACAATAGGCTATATAAGTATCTCTAGGGGTAACTTTGTCTCCATAGATATACCCAGATTTTAATGGAGACTGAATAATAAAAAAACTAAACTATTAGTAGGCTGAAAATAACTGGCCTGGACAAAGCTTTCATGGCAATCATACAAATGGATGAAATTGATGACTACCAGGTTCCATGTGGCCTATTTGACACCTCACTTTAATTATGCCTTTTTACTATTTCATAGCAAGTGTGAAGATTTTCATAATGACTATAGGCTCACTCTTTACTTACACAAGATCTGTATCTTTTACATAAGATACATTTTAGCCTCCTCTTAACTTCATAATATTTATTAAAACAAGTTTAATGTATTTCCAATTAATCTAGAATATGAGAAGTTTGTGATAATTGTCCAGTGTGTGTATATATATATATATATATATATATATATATACATCTACTTATACCTTCCTTTGAACAACTATGTACCTATGTGTTCACTCTGTAATGTATCTTTTGTCCATATGAGCTATATTTCTTCAGACAGTTGACACTGGGATTGGCCATACGAGTTGTTTTGACTTCAAATGATGATCAAAAGGTATGGGGTATCCATTCTTACCAGAAGCTTCAGCAGTCAGGTACACATCTTTTGCTTTCTTTGTAATGTGTGTACATATATGTATGAATATATGTACATGTATGTGTATGAGAACACACTCGTGCTGTATGGAGGAAAAAAGAGGGTGTTTGATCTCTCTGAAGTGCAATTACAGGCATTTGAGAGACGCCTTAAGTGCGTGCTGGAATCTAAACTCCAGTCTTTATGATGGCTCAGCAAGCTCTTTTTACACTGATCAGTCTTGAATAAAAAACAATTGAGTCTGATACACAGCCCCAAAATGAATATTAGAGGTAATCAATTAAAAGAGAAAGAAAAAATACTGTTACATGTCTATATTGTAGATATCTTGTGTACAATAATTAAATACCTACCCAAATCAGCATTTACTGTTTAAGAACTAGGAGATAACTGACTTACATTCTAGAGACATGCAAATCTTGATTGCACTTATTTCTCTGGTTATAATATTTAAAATTTAAACAATTTTAGATATATCATTTGAAATCTGCTCTATAGTCTTCTAAGGGGTTAGAGTAGCCATATTCGAATTCTGGGCACTATTTATAAAGCAAGGGCATGGAGGCTATGGAAGATTGAAAGAAGATGACAGCTTGTCCAGGAATGATAAGGTCTGAAAAATAATGGTAGATAATAGCTTAAGTTTTCTTTTTGTCTCATATATCTCATACTAGAAGCTTAAGAATCTGGCAATATAGACATAGTGTGAATGCAGAGGAGAGACTGTTTTCTCTAACAATAGAAACACAAAAAAGATTACCTTGCAGAATGAATTTCTTTTAGAGAATAGCCACTGTAGTACAGCTTAATACTAGGTCAGTAGTGGAGAATTCATCTCCTTATTGACTGTACCCAACTACATTGGAGTAGAACAGCTGTATCCAGCAAGCTTTTAGTGAAGAAATCAATATTCCAATGATATCAGAAAAGATTTAAGATTTATATCTGTTCTTTACTGAATATCATCAACATGGGCACTTTCCCTCCTCTTCAGAGGAAGCTTAGAGAAAAATCACAGTATTTACCACAGCCCAGCTATAATATGGCCGTTGCCATGTCCATATCAGTAGAGACCATATGAGGACCTGGAACTCCTATCTGTCTAGCAATAAAGAGGGACTTTTACTACCACAAAGTACTTGTGGACTGAATGAGAAACCAATTAGTAGTGGAATTGTTTCCCATTTTTACTCTCTGCCACCAGTGTCAGAAAGAGAAGGTAATGCATAAGACTTAAGTAAGATCTAGTTTTGCAACAGTACAGATATTAAAATATCCTGACTTCAGTAAGAAAGCCCTTAACATGCTAAGAACCAGGATGAGGGAAAAGTAAAAACATGATTATGTAAAAACATAATCAACTGACACCAGCACAGAGATGGCAGAGAACTTGGAAACATTGGAGACAAATGCAAGCATACTATAATAAATGTGCCTCAATGAGCAACTATACATGTGCTCAGAAATGTGTGTCAAAAGAAAATATAATTACTGAAATGAAAAGCCCCTAGGCTGGACTCATTAGCACAAAATGATGGGCATTAGAAAGAAGATAAAGCATAAAAGAGGAGAGTAGAAATAATCAACTCTGGGAAAAGAGAAAAGGTAAGACTGGGGTGAAAAGATGAAAACAGAAACACGTGAAATGAAAACAGGATCCAAAGCACTGGGGTCTTAGAGGGAGAGGAGAACGTGATTCTGGTTAAAAAGGAACCAACAGAAATGTCATGGGAATTTTTCCATACTTGATAAGAGACATAGACTTTTTAAATCATAGTAACACAAATAGAGCAATTCCAAAGTAGCATTTGTTGAGAAAATAAAACTAATCTCTAAACTAAACAAATCAAACTGCTTAAAAGGACCCATAGAAAAATAACCCATTACTTAGTTCTGAAAAAAAATGAGCCATTTAAGTCTTTCTATGGAGGTTGGAAGAGGTACTTCTAAATGGAAGGAAAAGATAGCAGATGAAACTACTAAACTCAAGGAATGTAGAGATAATGGCTGTCAACAATATGTGCAACAATAATTAAAGTACAAGAAGCCATAAATTTGAGAGACAGGAAGGGATGAAATGATGTAATTACAATTTCAAGAAATAAAAATTATTATAAAGTATGTAAGTACAATTGGCTTTCATTATTCTGACTTTTCTAGATGTTTCACATTTGGAGCAACAGCTGTAACAACATCACCTGCTGTGTGTCTTTTAGATATAACTGAAAGATAATACATAGGAAAATAAAGGAAAGTAATGCTTCCTGTAATTAACTCAAACTGATAAAATAACGCCAATATACTATGACAAGTTATGCAGATATAATATACTAATTAGACATACAATAAAATAGGTAAGATAAAAAATGCTAAGGCTGGAGAGATGGCTCAACTCTTAAGAATATTTGCTCATCTTTCAAAGGACAAGAATTGGGTTCCCAACACCTACTTCAGGTGGCTTATAATCACCTGTAACTTCAAATCGAGGGGATCTGATACTCTCTTGTGGCCTCTGCAGGCATATATACATTTACAGAAACAGACTTAGATACACTACTACTACTACTACTATTACTACTACTACTACTACATCACTACAGATAAATGAGCCTATGATTAATAAAAATGTTCAATCGAAAACTTCAAATACAAAAGGAAGCAAAAAAATGAAACAAAACTTAAAATTGAATACCAGATTGAATCTAGCTTAATAGTAATTAAGTTATTGTAAGTGACCATTGAAAGAATTAGAATAAATTTAATACATTTAAAAGCCCGACCTAGCTGAGTAATTTATGTGAATTCAGTTGTAACTGTATAGGCTCATTGAGGGTAAGATCATAGAAAAAGTTATTTCATGAAAACACTTAACAAAGTAAATCAGAAATATATATATATATATATATATATATATATATTATCAGATTAAATATACTTAAGAGAGAAGTTATGCTACCAGGTAAACCGAGCAGTCCTAACAGTGTGTAAATCAAACTATAGATATATAAAACCTATTCAAACAACACCAAAGAGAACTAACAAGAAAAGCTAAACTATAGCTTCTGTTAAAATTATCTCAACATTCCTTTATCAACTGCAATTGAAAGAAAATCAACAATAATTCTGAACTTAATAACACAATCAACAAATCAACATAATTTAACAGACATTTATGTAATATTCCAAAAAATAACATCCCAAATACACTCTATTCAAATATATTTGGCATAAATAGACCGTATATTGGGCCATCAAGAAAATCCCCAAAGTTTTTGCATGTGTATGTATGGATGTATAAGTGTTTGTGTAGTCCATGTAACTGGATGCATGGCACATGCATGTGTGTGTAGGCTAGTGGCCAATGTATACACTCTTCTCCAATCACTTTCTACCATATTCCTTGACAAAGTCTTTCACTGAATTTGAACTTCAATACTTTGGTTAGAATGGCTACCACCAAGCCTTGATGATGTCCACCTCCACAAAGCTGGGATTGCAGGCAAATACCTCCATGTCTGAGTTCTTAATTGGGTTATGGAAATCTTAACTCAGGTTTAATTCTACTGAGTTAGCTGTCTCCTCAGCTCCAGCAAAGTTTAGGATTGTCTCTTTGACCATAATGGAATTAAACTGAGAATCGGTAACAGAAAAACAGAAAGAAAAATTTAAAGCCCTAGAAAAATCAGACAACACAGTTTCAAATAATTCATTATTCAAAACAAAGAAATCTTAAAAATAAAACAACACACCAAGCATAATGAAAGAATAAACCTCAAAATTTGTGATCCAGAATATTTTCATCATCTGTTCATCAGTTGATAGACTAGTTGGTTGATCCCATTTTCTAGCTATACCAAATAAAGCAGCAATATAAAGGAGAATAAAAAGGTGATACAGAAGGATGGGATGCAGGTGGTGGACCTTCAAGTCACAAAAGAAGATATAAAGCTAATCGTTTTCTAGTTTAACTCTCTATGAATTTATCTTCCATTTTGGTACTAGGTAAGTGTATAAAATATTTGACAATAAAAATATGAAATCCAAAACAAAGCTCCATGCCTGCAGAATAGCTATGATAATTGTACAGAAGTTCAAGAAGATGTATAGACTTTAGATCTGGCTAATTTCACTGTGTGTATTTTTTAAACTGCAAGTTATTTATAATAAAGCTTTAGTAAATTTTTTAAATCCCCAATAAAATTGACTAGTAATTGTAAGCAAAATGAGAGAGAGAGAAGAGAGAGAGAGAGAGAGAGAGAGAGAGAGAGAGAGAGAGAGAGAGAGAGAGAGAAACAGAGAGAAACAGAGACTGAGACCGAGACTGAGACAGAGACAGAGAGAAATAGAATCTGAAATAAAAATGGTTCTTCCACTGTCCTGTAGACTTCAAAAGGATAGTAAGGACATACTACAAACATTTAGTTGCAAAATGTGACAACTTATACAAAATGGCATAATTCCTCAAAAAGCACAGATTACAACAACTTCAAATAAAGCAAATTTAATATACCCATAACTACTGAGGAAATTGAATTTGTAATTTGAAAACTCCCAGAATAGTAATTTCAAGGCCCAGATGGTTTCACTTGGAAAATTCTACAAAACATTTATGGAAGAATTAACAGCATTTCTACACAATTTCTTCCAGAAAACAGGGGAGAATATTTCCCTGTTCATTTTATGAAGGCAGCCCGATACTAAACCAAAGAGACAGCCAATGCAAAGAATACCGTCAATGAGGAACATTAGCAAAGACCAAAAGTTCTCATGAGTGAAGGTACCCAGACTTAATTCTTTGACAAATCGCTAGCAAATAGATTTAAGTAACATAAAATTATTATACATCATGACCAAGTCTGATTTATTCCTGTGACTCTAGATCAGTATTTGAAAATCAATCACTGCAATTTACCATACTAACAGTGAAAACAAGAGAAATAACAAAGAATGCTACTACTAAATCTAGGAAAAAATTGAATTGTAAAGTTCAGTACTCAAGAATGTGTAACTAAGAAATGTGGAACTAGGGTTGGGGTTCCTCAGATGGTTTAAACAATAAAAGGATAAAAATCATTACACAGAATGCTAAAACTCAGGGCCTTTTCTCCAACAACACAGTGACTGGTACTTCTAACTACATAAGAAAGCCAAGAGTAAAAATAAAAGACTTAAAACCAAAATAGCAAGAAATAAAATTGACCTTACTCATGAATATCATAATTATCTAATAGAAAACTGATACCCACTTCCTACTGAAGGGATTATTATGACCTCCTGTGTAGTGTTCCTGGGAATTACAAGAAGATGGTACTAAAGTATAAGGAGACACCACAGCACTTCAGCATTGTTGGCGATTTTTGTCTGTTGTGTTACCAGCATAGTCAAAGGTGATCAAATGTGTAGCGTTGTAAAACCTTGACATTATAAGTAGAAATTGTTTTGACCTTCTGTTCTTGCTGTTTGTGACAATGCTGTGGGAGAGTGTAGCTCTGTGTTCTCTGGTCTAAGGAAGCAAAGGGTGGCCCTGTATAGAGTGCATGGTTGGGGTAATGAGAACCTATGGGAACTTGACTTGAATGTTTCAGAAGCAATTTGATACATGGAATAAGAACAGGAAATGCTGTTTTGATATCTTAACCTTCAAATTTTAACTCTGTTTATGATTGGCTATGAATACCCATTGCTATAGATTACTGTTGCATACTTGATACTGGTAAGAATAATGAGCTCACACACCAAAAAAATTTAAGAGGTGTTGAAATGAAGAGCAAGGGAGATCATGCTGCCTTTTCATTTCAAAGAATTATCTTATTCTATAACTTTAAACACAGACTGGGAGACCCTTCCTTATTTCTGTCAATTGAAGACATGGCATTCTCTAAAAGTTACTATGTTTATGTTAGAACTTATTCAACATAATTAAAAAATGACATCTTGTTATTTATGGATCCTTAGCATCTTAAAAAGTCCTCTTCATTAACAAAATGCTTGGGTTTTTACACACATGTGTATGTATTCCTGCCTACATACCTCCTACCTACATGTGATCAGCACATCCTGTACAGCTGGGGCAACCAACTGTGTTTACAGAAGTGAAAACATGTGTCTTGTTATCTTACCTGAACAGCCCCCACATTCCATTAAGTTATCTGTCCTTGGGCACGTGGGGCTTACAGGTTAGAGGCGTTTTTGTTTTATAGACCTCTTAAGCACAATAACTAAAATTTAAAGCATAATTTTGGCCCTCACAATAGTTTCACAAAGATTCAAAAGATTTTAATAGTATGAACAATTTTTAATTTAAAGTAGCGAAAGCAGTTAAAATACTTAGTCCAAGGAAAGGGATGTCACACTTTACATAACACGTACACAGAAGTAGATTGCCTTGAGATGTTGTCCATAAGTGACTGTGACATAGGATCTTGTCTTTTTATTTTCTTCAGTGACTTTCTCGTGGGCACACAATGAGTACTGTTGAAGGGAGAAAATGTCTATCCTGATAAATAAAGGTGAAGTTCAACAAAGCAAATATACAACTGTGATTTAAAGTAACTAGGTCTTTGCAACATACATCCAGACAATGGGAAAGCTCATTTGCTAGAACAATTTATTCTGTTGGATTTTCATCTCTTAGAACTCTGTGTACAAAATAAGGTATACATAAGATTCAAGAGTTAAATTTTCTTAGTAGCTTCTGTTTTAAAGAAATTGTATAAACTGTGGCTCATACCTGTAAACTCAGTGCTTTTTTTGGCTGAATCAGGGTGATTGCTATGAGATGAGAGTAGCCTCAGCTATATACTGAGTGAGATACAGGCCCGAGTCACAAAGTGAGAACCTGTTTCAAAGGGGAAAAGAAGCAGAAAGAAAATGAAAATTTGTGAACTAGTAAACTAATGATGACATTACTTTATACAATATGCATATGAACTTACCAAATTTATTTGATGGTAGTGAATGGTGATTGTCAGAACATGGTCTATGAATGAAGCTTTGCGAGGAGACTTCTGAGGACATGTGAGAAAATTTCAAGTAAATAGACAGGAGTCTTGTAATCTGTTTCTCCTTAGCATGGATTGCTCCTGGAATGAGTCTTGTAATCTGTTTCTCCTTAGCATGGATTGCTCCTGGAATGTGTGTCCCTGTCCCTCCCAGGTGTAGCAAATAAGAGTGGATTTACTTTAGATCACTCAGCATCTTACCACTGTCATTCAGAATTACGTTTCCAGGCACAGGTTAGTCTTATGACTGTGTACAGTCTAAACTCATGTGACCTTGTCCTTGTTACTACATACAGCTTGAACTCAAGTGAACTTCACTCACATGACTTGCTTAATTCTCAGAATGCCTACAGAATGTACATTGTCTGGTGCTCTGAGTAACACTGGCTTTTGCATGAGATTTTAGTCAGCCTTAATTTTAGGCTCCCCTCTCCCAGGTTCTCATGGCCAAATAGAGTGCTAAGAGTAATCATTTAAGAAACAGGAAATATTTCCTATTCACTGTTATTGGTTTGTGTTTTACCATAATTCCTATAGTATTCAGCTAACTAAAACCATTATGGCTAGATAAAGTTCTGAAAAGTCTAAAGTTATCAAATTAAGAATTATCAGAACTTATCAGAAACAAATAGACCAGAATAATCAGTTCATTATGTCAGGTTTGTATCCTAAATAGAACTAACCAGGAATCAAACGGAATCTTCTGTAAGAATTTAAAAAACGCTTCACTTTTTTATTTGCCGGTTAACATTTGTGAAATTTAATTTCATTTTTAAGAATTTTCTCTAAAGACAAAATTTTTATCATCAGTTGTTTATGTGTTTAAATACTTGAAATCACTTTTACATCAGTGTTGAACTTTATTATTTATTTCTTTTTTATCTAGCTTAAAACTAATCTGAACTAAAACGAACTGGACCACCAGGCTAGCCCTGCCTTGTCTTTGGAGCTGTAAACATTTGCATCTGCTACCCTTAAAGTCTTAATTAGTACTTAAACTACACAAAGAATCAAAATGATGTCATGTCTAGACAACATGTAAATTAATATGAAAGCACATGATTTACAAACACTATACTAATACAAATTAATCTGAATTAAGCTTAATCTCTAGTTATTAAGTGATTAAGAGTCCTGTTGGTGACTATAGATCGGTGATTTCCATCTGTGATTTTGTGTGAAGACACAGCCACAAATACCAAACGCAATGAGGCTCCATGTCTGTTCCTGGTATTGAGGAACTAGAGAAGCAAAACTGAAATACACAATCTAAAAACATGTAGGAAGCTCTCCTTAAGTGTCATAATTAACTTTTGGCAAAGGGGTTGCTTCAGGCGTGTTGACTCTGGCTGTGACTGGCACACCATCTCTCTTAGAAAGTGTGTTCATCTGTTCAGAGGGAGAACTTGTTCTTGCTTTGAGCAAACATGAAATCAAAATTGCCAATATGTTCTTTCTTTTTTAGCAGGATTATTACAATTTAATATGGACAGCAAGACACACTGCTATTGGACACTAACCCTTGTGAAAACTTCCTGGACTTTTGGCTCACAATACTCTTGCTTCTTCAGATAAAATCAACAGGTAGCTGCTCTCTGACCAGAGCTGTTCATGATTCAATCGTTTTGCAAGTATTGCGAGTATACAGAAAATATTGTATCTGTTCCTTTCCAAACATGGTTTTGTGTTTAAATATTGTGTGAAAATTTGAGTGTAAATATTTAAATACTGTGTCTCCTCCAATTTTGTTTCTTTAGTATTATTTTTGTTTTGCTTTGTTTGATTTCTTGTTTTCTAAAATATTCTCTTCAGGAGGAAAGCTTTTTTGTGTAAACTTAGCCTGTACCACATTATGGTTCTAAAAATCTCAGCATGGAAATCTGCAGAATATAACATAAAGGCTGGTTGCATTTCTACTAGCCAGGTTTCATAACTGTGCTCATATATTTCTGATAATTAGAAACCAAAAGCAATTGTAACACAGCATAAAATGTTTTATTCTATTTGATATGGTAGTGATGTTAAATTTAGTTCATCAGAAAACTCTATAGCTTATGTTGGAGAAATATTCAGAGTGTTTTATTGGCATAATATACATAAGTTTGATAATTAAAAAGCTACTATGTGATATAAATTGAGAGTCACTGTATTTATATAGAATCTTTCACAGACATCCTACTCATTGTCATAATAACTGAGGCTGTCATGACCATGGTTTGTGCCTCACATGAAGCCCTAAACAATTCTGACAGGCTGCAGCTCATTAAGGGATAGTCATTTTGTTGAAATGTCTATCAGCTTGCAGGGATGCACCAAGATGAATAGGCCCAAAACAATAGGCCCATTTGTTAGAGCTGTAGCTTCGCTACTACATGATGAGACAATCAAGCCAAGCTGCCTTCACCACAAAGACATAATTAATCAAATGGACAAATGGTTCAAAAATTGCTCTAGTATATTCTGTAGTGGACAGAGGTTTCCATGGAAACATTGGCGTTTGCATCACAGTTAATGACCATTCTGTACAATGAAGTCCCCTCTGCCTACTCACTCCTGCACTCCCCCAGCACTCTACCTCTTCTCTGCACTTTTGCAACCATTAAAAACACAACCTAGAGAAAACAAACAAAACAGGGAGAGTGAGGAAATATAAAGAAGAACCTTGAACTTCTACATTTTCTATCAGAAAAAAAAATATGATTCTAAGTGTGCTATTTAAGTACTTATGGAACTAGTTATTTTTTCTTTTGGTTTCAAAACTTTAAAATTATACATGTGAAAACCAGTCTGAAATTATTATTGTTACTGTTCTTCGATAAATACAGTGACTTGACTGGGAGATCTTAAAATACAGCTTAGATTATTACAGTGATTTGAAATATATTTGAAATTATTAAATTATAATGTACAAATATTAAATGAAACTTCAGCAAAGTCCCCCAGCAAGGAAGACTTTAAGCTTCATTTTCTGGTGCAGGATATGTAAGTATTAATCATGATCACTTTTTTATTTTATGTGAAAATATCTTTGATTAATATTTAGTCAAGTTAAGGTAATCCTCATTTTGACACTTGAATGAGCACACTAGTATTAGAATTTCTGCTTTCAAAGTACATTTTGCTACTGTGCAGAAGTGTCTGTTTTAAGCATTGACCCTCTTCTTTTCCTTCTAAAATAGTTTGTCAACATGTTATTCCTTAATCATAAACACTGTTTTCAGAGATGTTGTGTAAAATTCCATATGCTTATTCATCCTACCTGACGAAGCTCAAAATATTGCAAGTGTGAACTCTATTTTGAGATTTTAGGGATCTGTGTAGTGTTTGAAAAAGCAAGTGGTCTTTTGGAAAATACATGGCTGATTGTTTATTGAAATACTTATTTTATCATTTTCCTTTTTCTCTAATTGCACGTCATTGTCTCTCTGTAAGAAGCTGATAGGCTTTGTAGAATCCCTTAACACTCTTACCTCTTTTTACTGAGTTCTGTACTCTTAAGAGGCGTCCTCACTGTAGGTTTTCCTGCATGGGGCGTGAAGAGGGTGATGGAGAGAGAAGTAAGAGTGAGTGGAAATGGAGGAAAAACATAGCATGAATGCTAGGGTATTTTCTAACACACACACACACACACACACACACACACAGACATATGAACATACACAGACACACACACACATACACACACACACACACACCACCACCACCACCACCACCACACACACACCCCACCACACACACATACACAAACACAGGCAGAATGCATGTGCAATGTGCATACAATGTGCATATGTGTGCTTAACTCAACCATGTGGTTAAGGCTTGAGCCATGGAAAAATGTTTTGACCAGATATTGAAATATAACAATCATGGAAAAAATATACATTGCATAAACCTAATGCACAACAGACCAGAAACACCCAAAGCAGAATATATTTAGCATCTAAGAGCTTCTGAACTCACTCAATTGGCTATTACTTTGACACAGGCAACCACTACATGGACTTTAAATTCTGGAGTTAACTTTACCTGTTTTAGATTATAGATTCCAAATTTTGTGATGATATCTCCTAAGTGTAATCTAAACTGAAATAACTAAATATAAAAATAAAATTAGTATTAGATATAAGACGCACCCAGATTATCAGGCCTGACTACAACCTTCATATACCAAAGATCTGTCTTTCCCGTATTTCTTCACTTTTGAAGAATAATTTAGCTGGAAATGGAAATAACAATTTTTCTTTCAACATTTTACAGATTTTGCAGCTTCATATCCCACTGTCTTTTGCTTAAAGAACTGTCCATGAGAAATGTTCCATAGGTCTCATTGTTAAACCACTCCACAGGTATGCTTCTTGGCTTGGATTTCTTCAAGAATTTGCAACCTCACCAACCGTGAGCAAAAGTTACCCCTTCCCCACATTCTCACCAGTGCTGGTTGTTGATATAATTCTTGATCTCACTCATTCTCATTCTGATTCAGGTAAGATAGAATCTTTTTTTTTTTTAAAGATTTATTTATTAATTATGTATACAGTGAGTGTTTGGCCTGCAGGCCAGAAGAGGGCACCAGATCTCATTGTAGATGGTTGTGAGCCACCATGTGGTTGCTGGGAACTGAACTCAGGACCTCTAGAAGAACAGCCAGTGCTCTTAACCTCTGAGCCATCTCTCCAGCCCCAAGATAGAATCTTAAAGTAATTTTAATGTATACTTTCCTAATTGCTAATAATGTTGAGCACTTTTTACGATATTTCTCAGCCATTTTTATTTCTTCTTTTGAGAAGTGTTCAGATCCTTAGCCTCTTTTAAAAACTGCCTCATTTAAAAAAAGTTCTTTGTTTCTTTTTGAGCTGTCTGTGCATTCTGCATATTATTATTCTATTAAAAGTATAGCAGTCAAAGATTCTCTTCTAATCTGTGGGCTTTCTCCTCACTTAATTGTTTCCTTTGCTGTACCCAAAAAAAAAAAAAAGGCCTTTTTGTTTTATGAGGTCACATTTGTTGTTGACTTTAATTTCTGAATGAATGGAGTCCTATTCAAAAGGCCCTTTTCTGTACCTATGTCTTAGAATATACTATCCACTTACCTTATAATAGTTTCAGTGTTTCAGGCTAAGATCTTTGATGCATCAAGAATACAACTGGAGGCGGGATTGAAAAGTGGTAGACCCACTATGGAAATAAGTGTGAAGAATTTTCAAAATGCTAAAAACAGACCTAGCACTTGAAGCAGCTACATACCTCTTGACATCCACCCAGATGACTAGACATCCCACTACAGAGATACTTTTTCAGTCATATTTATTGCCATTTTATTCACAATACCTAAGAAATGGGAGCTAACCTAAATGCGCTTCAACTGATGAATGAATACTGGAAAATACAGTAATATTCACAATGAAATTTTTACCTATAAATAAAAATGATATCATGACATTCTCAGGTAAATGGATAAAACTGGAAAATATTAAACCACATGGGGTAACCCAGACCTGGAAAGATAAATGCTGCATGTTTTCTGTTGTTTGTGGATCCTAGCTCCTAATATTTAGATGTGAATATAAAATCTAGACTAACCACAGCAAACACAAAAATAAAAAAAAAAATGATGAGGTGGCAAGGGAAGAAGGAACTCTAGAGAGGGGAAATGTAAGTATGCCAAGAAGGGAAAAACATGAGATAAAAATCACAGGGAAACAATTTTATGGCCATACTTAAAAATATATATATACCTCTGTCTGTCTCTGTCTGTCTGTGTCTGCCTGTCTTCTATCTCCATATGTGTCTAAATGTATACTAAACTATAAAAATACATGTTTATGCATGTATGTTTAAATGTAGTTTTGTCGCATGGGGTGGTAATGCTTCTCTCAAGAGCCATAGACTCTCTAACAAAAACCCCAATGCTAGGCATAGAAAAAGCCCCTTTGAACTTTTTTGGTCAGGGGTCTCTAAGAAACTACCAAAACAACATGGGTTATTGTCATTGCCCTTGGATTCCTTCCAGAACTAGAGGATAAGATCTTATTATTGAAGACACTACACACTTTAAACACAGAACGTGGATGAATTTGACCTGCAAGTCTCCTTCCTTGAGGACTACCTCTATACTACTAAAAGCTACTGCAATGCAAGCTACTGAAAGGAGGAAGCATTCAATAGTTCCACCTCGTCATAAGGGGAATAGAATTACAACAATGACCAAGATTGCAAGATATCTTCAGTAGTACATTAGTGGTGCATTTATGTGGGGAAAGTAACAGATGTCTAATTGGACCTGAGGCCCATCCAATATGAGGGAATTCTAAATTTAAAGGTTAGGGAAAACCATGGAAGAGGAGATGAAAAGATTGTTAAGAAGCAGAGAGGGCTAGGAAATCTTTTGTGAAAAAGTGTCTTCCAGACATGAGAGGGATGGGTTCCCATAAAATCTCAACAAGACTTGTATACTGACAATACCAGTTAAGGTGCCAACACAGATGAGAGAAATTTAACACAGTTCCACCCTTAGATGAAGTACAACAATACTGGCTGCAGAAATGAGAATCAGTTGAACTGGTTTTTACCAGTGACAGATTGCCTGATATATTATCTAATCCCAGTGGTCAGACCTAAACACATATCATGCAAGGAACAATAAGAAAATTGAGTAGGTTATTTATGAGTGTGTAACAGTGATATTTAAAAAAAGAGGTCATGACTTTGAGAAGGAGTGGTGCAGAGGCACACAGAGCAGGGTAGAGATAGAAGAATATGGGTGAGAATAGTGTAAATACGGTAATCATGTACAAAATTCCAAAAAATGAATTTAAATTTTAAAATAAATAATTTTCTTTGTCTTTGTCTTCCTGAAGGTTGAGTAGAATCTGTCCATGTGTGATGTTTTGTGTATTGAGTTAAATGATCTTTTCTAGGCATCCTTTATCTGTGTTGATATTTGAATTTAATTGTTCAAACTTCACACACAATTACTAGAAATTTCTTGGCTGCATTCTCTACTACGTCCTTTAAGAAGTTATAGTTATATAGATATTACAACTTAGGATATATTGTTTCACAGATCTCAGATGTTCTGTTTTGTTCCTGTTCTGTTTAGTACTGCTTTGGACTGCCCTATCCTATCCTATCCTATCCTATCCTATCCCACTCTACCCTACCCTACTCTACCCTACCCTACCCTACCCTACCTTATGCTATCCTGGCCTGACATGTCCTATGCTACCTATTCTATTCTATTCTATCTTGACCTTTCCTGTCCTATCCTAGCCTATCCTCAGCTAGGCTATCCTATGGTATTCTGTCCTGACATGTCCTGTCTTGTCCTGTCCTAGCCTAGCCTATGTTGCTCGTTTTTTCTCTTTGCATTTTATTTTGAGAAGTTTCTGTTTACTTGTGCTCAAGCTCACTGACTCCCCAACCTTGTTAAAGTTAAATTTGCTGATGAGCTCATCAAAAGTAGACTTTATTTTTGACACTTTGTCTTTCATTTCTAGCCTTCCTTTTTTTATTCTTTCTAACAGTTTCCATCTCTCTGTTGACATTCCATCTGGTCTTACATGTTGGCTATATTTTCTATGACAGCCTTTGCCATAGTAAACACAGTTATTTCAATATCTTTTTTATAGCTCAGTCTGATTCTGATGGTTACTTTGCTTCTTAGGATCATCTGTATTCTTTTGGTTTACCTTGCAAATGCTGTAACCAGATCTTGGTTGCTTATATTATATAGTAGCTACTAATAAAATAAATGTTTAGTATGGAAATCTATACTAATCTAACAACAAGTTCAGGTCATTTTAATGTTTAATTGTGGGAAACATCACACTACTGTGATGAGTTTAGCCCCACCCCCATTTGTCTTTCCTTGTCCATTTGTGTATCTCCTTAGAGATGTTTGAAGATGTTTGAACAGTAATCTAAGTGCTACTTGTGAAAGTTGTCACTACTGTGACAGGTACACAATGGAAGGTGTGTTCAGTCATTTGAACAGGTCTCCTCTATTATAAAGGCCTGTGTATGGGGGCAACTGTGTGATGCTTGCTGCTTGGAGACACTGTCTATGCTCCCCCTCTCTGGTCCCTTCTTCAGCTCCATAGTTCCTGGTCCTTTTCTTTGGTGCCCTCTCTGCTTAACTCCTCATTCCCCTTAAAGAGCTTTATTCTAGAAGAATAGGCCAACATCTGGTGAAAATTTTCATCCTTGATATTAGGTGTTTGTTAGAACTGGAGATCTAAATGAAGTTCCTCAATTCTTTCTATCAGTCTCTTGTTTGGACTACTTGTGAGTTTTCTCAGATCCTCCAAAAAAATCCATTGGTATTCTTACAATGAAAAGGGTCTATGGAAATCTGACAGCCACCCACAGAAACTTCTTAACCACCTAAGATATATATAGTTTCAGTTATTTTCAATACTCATTTGCTAAGTGATCCTTAGCTGGTGGCTTCTGCTACAATCAGGCAGCTCTCAGATGCTTACCAGATTTGGAGTATCTTTTTTTTTTTTTTTTTTTTTTGGTTTTTCGAGACAGGGTTTCTCTGTGTAGCTTTGCGTCTTTCCTGGAACTCACTTGGTAGCCCAGGCTGGCCTCGAACTCACAGAGATCCGCCTGGCTCTGCCTCCCGAGTGCTGGGATTAAAGGTGTGCACCACCACCACCGCCCGGCGATTTGGAGTATCTTAGTTAGGGTTTCTATTGCTGTGAAGAGACACCATTACCACAGCAACTCTTATAGAGAAAATGTTTAATTGAGGTGGCAGCAGCTTACAGTTTCAGAGGTTTAGTGCATTATCATCATGGTGGGACATGGCAGCATGCAGGCAGACATGGTGCTGGAGCAGTAGCTGCTACCTGTTGATACTCAGGGAATAGGAAGTGGACTCAGATACTGGATGGTGTCTTGAGCATATACGACACCTCACATCCCACCTCCACAGTGACACTTCCTCCAACAAGGCCATATGTCCTAATAACGCCATTCCCTTTGGATGCCATCTTTCAAACCACTACAGGGACCATATTCTTATATTGTGACTTCAGTTACTTGATGGTTTCAAGAAAATGCACAGATTTTCAGCTTTTCTATACTTTCCCATGTTGTAAGAATAAAATTATTGGCTTGTAAACCGTCTTTGTGTGAATCTGAAACTTAAATATTCAGACTTGTAAATATCATTTTTCCCATATTACATTTTTCTTACATTATTTTTATCTGTCTCATCATTTTATTGTTTGAATATTGGCAGTTTTCATCTTCTTAAAAAAATTTGGTCCCCATATTGTTTTAGCATGCCCTCCTTCTTTCCCTAATAAGAAAACATCTCTATTCACAGTTTACTTATTTGTTCAAGTCTAATATACAAGCATGGTGGTTTAAGAATATCTAACCAATATACATATGAGACAAATTAACCTTTTATACCTCACTGTTTCTCTGAAGATCCTATTATTCTGCGCCTTACACTATTCAGTGGAAACACTGATTTCCACTCCTCCTTCAGATGACGACCCCTCCTTACTCCATTACATTGTTATTCTTCCTTTAGAGAGCTTGAGAATAAAAGCAAGAGTGAGAGAGTCGTCTTAGCCTGGTGTCAGAAGGGCTACTTTCCTTTGTTTTGCATGTGCCTTAGATGCTGTGTCTCCTGTTCCCAACAGTCTTTAGCAATTCTGAATCCAGGCCTTTGCACATCCTCCCCTATGGTTTGAATTGTTTGCAGTCATTTAGTTCTCCTAGCTCCAGTGAACAAAGAACCCAGTGTGCCCTGGGTTTCCTCTTACTTGAATAAGTTTTAGCATGATATGGAAAAAAAAAAAAGAAAGAAAGACAGCATCATCTGAGCTTTGCGACCCTCCATGGCAACTCTTATTCCTTCTGGCGTTTCTCCACCACAGGAGTGGTACTCTGGAATGTGCCAAAATCTTCTTTTGGCAGACCCTGTGCTCACCAAACTTTTCATTCATTGTATTTTATTTTTCTCCTTTAAGTGCAGCCTTTACCAATTTTCTAAGAAACCCCAGCTGAACCTTCCATATCATCTAATTGCATCCTTCCTGGGTCAGACCCTGCTCATATGTAGTGTTTTCCCGTAGGCTCTAGTCTTTTCTTAGATCTTGGACCAGATGGCTGCCCTGTAACTTCAACATGCCAATGGGCTCAAGAAAAGTTGAGAACTTGCTATTGTGCACATGCCTTTTTATATCAGTGTGAATTTTGAACCACGTAAACGTTTTACTTATTCACACATTTGAAGGGAAAAAATCTAGGACAAACTGAAACCTACTCAAAACTCATGTGATAAGCCTTTAAAAGGTAAGGCAACAATGGATCTTCTTCAATTACTAATGAGAGTGACATTGTTGATTAGATACACATGAGGTGCAACACTAAGAATTGCCATGACTGAACTTCAATTCTAAGAATCTCCATTTGTTGAAAATAGCCATCAGACAGAGTCCATATTCTGATTGTAAGGGAAGCTAGGATAGGATTGTTTGCAGAAGCCAATGAAGTTTTATAGTACCCTATGCTTGCAAAGTTTGAATTAAGCTGTACTCTGCATCGAAGTTTCACTTTTATTTATGGCACATGCTAACAGCTTTCCTACCTCAGTTCTATTCTTAGTCACCTAACAGTATAAATTGTGATGCTCAGTTTTTATTACTTCAAGAATTCTTTTGGTGAACTTATAACTATTTTATTTGTGACAAATTCTTTTTCCTATAAGAATTTATTCTTATTGATATACATACAAACACAGTTAGATACTTTTATTGTAACTAGTTCATATGTATGTATATAGTTATACATGTGTATTTCATATTTTCAAGTTTGTCATACACTTAGCCATCCTGAAACTGTCATATTTTATACATAATATGCATCCTATCTATGTGTATGTCTCATTCAATAAAATGTATCATGAATGCAAACTTGTTATAGCTTTTTGGAGTTTGGTAGATTTGATAGTTTTGAAGTGAGGATGCAAATGAACAAAACTAAACATAAATACTTTTTCACATTTACTCATTGGATTTGTTGAGAGTAAAACTATAATGTAAATATTGGATGCTAAAATTTCTGCAGCTTTCCAGATCAGAACCAAATGTTCACTCAGAAAGTCTCCTCCTATCACCCCAGGCATAGATGAGTGCATTTGGTTTGAGATAGGAAACATGTTGTTTGCTTTTGTAACATATAAGATATTGTGAAGTTATTGAATGCAATTCATAAGTGCAAAGTACAGAACTTGTCTGTTCTTTCTGTCCAAAAAGTCTAATCAAGTGGGTCTATCTCATTGGATGCAATGCTCTAAGTCAGACACCTCTCTGTACTTCTTTATGGCTTTTCTTTCCTCACATGTAACTCTAGTAAATAAAGTATTTGCATTAATAAACTTCCCAGGGGTAAAAGGAGTAAATGAAGGATGAACAAAATAATCTATTAAACAAGTCAAATAAACATATTGAAATACTAATTTGTTCTAGTCTTTGGGTAAAAAAATCTGATTAATTTGTCTCAGTTACTATGACAAGAAGAAGATAAAGACTCCTCAGTGACAAATAACAATGTTAGGAATTTAAACATTTATTCTAGAATAAAATGCAAATAAACTTTGTCTATTTCTGAGTGATCTTTACTGTCTTGAGAGGCAGGTGTGGAAAGAATTCTTACTCCCAGGGATTGGTATTGCTTCTAAGTTGCCACACATACTTTAATATTTTTTCTGAAAACTTATATTTTATTGAATAAATAGGAATTTTTTATGTGAAAAATCCAAGACTAAAACAAGGAAACACATATCATCAAACAGAATGGTGGAGAATGAAATATTTACAAAGAACCTTTGCTACTAGCTTGGACATATCTTTCTATCATAGAAACCCTTGAGACAGATGGTAGAGACTGGATCAGATATGGGTGTAATGTACTGAATTTTGGCTGCAGAAATGAGAGGTAAAATATTTGTCGCCATGGGGATAGATCCATTACTGCACTTTTCAAAATGTCAAGGGTACATTTGAAAAGCAGTAGCAATTTTCTCCCTTTTTATAAAGATAATTCACTGTTTGTACTTTACACATGAAAATCTATGACTTAATAAAAAAAACTGTCTTCATGGTTTTCTGATAATAATTCGAACTTTACACCTGTTAGATCATATACATATATATGTATATATATATATATATGTATATATGTATGTGTAGCAGAAATCTTAGGTGGTCTTATTAATAAAATCAAACCTGAGGCCAAGAATTGGGGTGAACACTGGAAGATCAGAGAGACAGAACAAGCCACAGCTAACCTCAGCTGGCCAACTTCTCAGCTTATCTTGTTTCATCAGACTGGAAGCCTCTGTGTCCTTATATCCAAATGGCTCTCAGCTCAACTGCGCTGCTCAAAACCTAAAAGCTTAACCAGCCAAATGCTTCTAGTTTCTGGTCCTCATGCCTTATATACCTTTCTGCTTTCTACCATCACTCCCTGGGATTAAAGGTTCACTCCCTGGGATTAAAGGAATGTGTCACCACGCCTGGCTGTTTCCAATGTGGCCTTGAACTCACAGAGATCTACCTAGCTCTGCCTACCAAGTGCTGGGATTAAAGGTGTGAGTGCCACCACTTTCTACCCTTTGTATCTAGTGGCTGTTCTGTCTCTGAGCCCAGATAAGTTTATTAGGGTGCACAATATTTTGGGGAACACAATACCACCACACCACTATATTTCCCCTTTTGGTCTAAATAAGCAGGTTCTAGCACACTCAGCTGAGGCAGGTCCAAGCCCCTCCGCCCTGCACCAAGGCTGCACAAAGTATTCAAAAAGCTGGCTCATTCACCAGGAATGGGTCCCGATCCCACTGCCAAACTAAATGACTGTCTCGCCTATCCAGAGGGCCTAGTCCAGTACCATGGGGGGTCCTGAGCTATTGGTCCACTGTTATGCATTTCCACTAGTTTGGCTGGCCATCTCTATACATTTTCCCATCATGATCTCGATGTCCCTTGCTCACTGAATCCCTCCTTCTCTCTCATCAATTGGACTCCTGGAGCTCAGCCTAGTACCTGGCCTTAGATCTCTGCATTTACATCCATCAGTCATTGGATTAGGACTCTATGATGACAGTTAGCTTGGACCTCCTCAGCTGACTGTTCTAGGCTCTGCTGACTCCCCATGGGAGAGAACTTGCCTTGGAGGAGGTGGGAATGGGTGGGGTTGGGGAGCAGATTGGGGGGCTGGAGGAGGGAGGTGAGGGGAATCTGTGGTTGGTATGTAAAATGAATAGAAAATCTCTTAGTAATAATAAATAAAAAAGAAGAAAGAGAAGAAAACATCTATGTCTGTATATGCTACTCTAGGGAAAGATAGTGACCCAGGGAGTGAATTATGCACAGAATATCAGCAAGAAGACCAAAGAGGGGGAGGTTTCAATGGCATGGAGGGTGGTATAAAAGCTGCTTGAAGACCTTCTATATGTTAAGGGAAGAACTAAATACTCTTGAAATATGAAGTTTTCAGAAGAAAAGATACTGAAAATTTTGATCTGGCAGGAATGTTGTGTTAGAGTTCTCTAGAGGAGTAGAATTAATGAGATCAAAATATATTTCAAATGGATTTATTAGATTGGCTTATATGATAAGATGGAAAGATTCCAACAATGGTTGTCTGTGGTAGTTTAAAAGAAAATGGCCCCCAAAGGGAGTGGCACTATTAAGAGGTGCAGACTTGTCAGAGGAATTGTTTCACTGTGGGGGCAAACTTTGAGGTCTCTTTTGCTCAAACCTGAGTGTAACAGGCAGTTGACTTCCTGTTGACTGCAATGTGTAGCACTCTCAGCTTCAGTACCATGTCTGCCTGCATGCTGCCATATTCCCCATTGTGATGATAATAAAAAGAAGGTTCTAAATCTAATGCAAACTATGTACAATAAGAATGATTATCAAGTATTGTCCAGGAGAAGCAAAGGGTAATAACATAAACAAAAATGGAACTACAGCTAACAAGAACATAGGTAAATGGCAAATTACTGAGATTACTCCAATAGCTGTCTTATCCTGAAGAATCTAACTCTAATACCTAATATGTTCTTAGCTAAGATATGAGAGGATTGTAACTGTAACTATCTAGTTTTCAACCCCATCAAAGACTTGAGAAGGAACATAATATTGCCTGAGTAAACAGGAAATGCAAGCAAGCAAGTTCTGAAAATTGCAAGAATTGACAGAGACAGCTGGCATTCTGGACAGTCACCTAAAGTTTCTCAGCACCATTGGGGCATCCATTTTGGCTATAGGTCTAGAATATCTGACCGACCATTTTCAGAAGCAGGAATTTTTAAGGACCGTCTTACCCTGTCTTGGCAAGTTTCAGCAGTTGCTTTACCTTGTGTCTGCTCTTCCAAGAAGGACAGCATGCATACCATCATCAGTCAAGTCAAGGGCTGTTCTTTGCCCAGCAGGCATTTTTTTTTTTTTTTTTTTTTTTTTTTTTGCCAAGAAGACAAACTTCCAAATGGGGTATCTTTGAAGACCAACATTTTCTCAGGAGTAAATCAATGCTGCAAGGAGCAATCATGTCTCATGTCAACAGAATTCTTAAGTTATTTAAATATTTAAATGCCATATTCTCTAGTTCCATGAAGTGTTTGAAGATTACCTATCCATCTGACAAATGCTTCTGTAAATCTGAAAAACCTAACTAACATAACTATAGATATGACAAGCATGGGTGACTATTAATCTGTAAGTCTTACCTACCTAAATAACCTAAGGACTAAGGCTTCAGATAAACAAGGTAACCAGTCTGTAAACAGATGTACATTATAAGGACAATGACCTCAAAATTGTTGACAATATGCAAAAAAATCTTAAACAAAGGTGAAAATGTATACTGCAAGATGACAACAATATCCTTAATATGTATCAATATACAAAATATCCTAAACAGAGGTAGAACATGTAGACAGTATGATAAATATAATTTTACATTTGTATCAATATACAAAATATTTCAAATAAGAATAGGAACATGTGTACATTATGACAATTATAGTTTTGAATTTATATCAATATACAAATTATCTTAAATAGGAACAGAAAAATAGTTTACATTTGTATCAATATATACGAATCCATATCAGTGCAAATTATCTAAGGCTGATAGTTTGCTAAATTAGTTTACTAGTAGATACAATAATCTACCTTAATACTCTATACCTTAATATCCTATCTTATCTATTCCCCCTTTTCCTTTTCCAAAAGAGAATCCTAAAGAGTCTAAAAATTTTTATTCCACCCCCAACCCACTTTGGGCTCCAGATAATGCAAGAAATCCATGGGAGTCTGATTAAAGAGTATAGGGAATTTATAAGGATACAATTTGAGGAAATACACTCATGAATACAGAATAAAGTAAACAGCTGAAGTAGTCCTCTGTTCTGCCCTGGAGAGAATCCATCTGGCAGTCCAGGAAACAGGAAGCAGGGAGAAGGGACCTCATGACTCCTTTCCCTTTCCTTTTAAGAGGTCACATAGGAGGGCAAAAAACAATACTTCCTTCAGGTCTATAGCCCAAGGTCATGGATAGAGCAAATATCACTACAAAGTAGATCTAAGCATTGTAATGTATCAGAAAAAAAATAACTCTTAACCTGTAAAACTTTACTTTGATACAAAATCTAAAATCTTTAAAAACTTTTGAAAGTAAGTATCAAATTCCAATATTTTATGAGATGAAATGATAAAGCAAAATTATCATGTAAGAAGCAAAGGATTTCATTGAAATTTAGCAGTTGGAAGTTTTAATGTATTTTTTAAAGGTTAATCTATTGGAAGAGAGACTAAGAGATCTCCAGTTGTAAAGTTCAATAACCACAGGCATCAGGCTAGCATTTCCATCACCACACTAGGAACCAAAAGAACCAATTGCTAACTTTTAAGGCAACTTTTCATGAAATGATTTCTATTACATCATTAAAACGTCCAATTTAGAACTATTGAAAGAAGACCAAAGTGAACAAGGGCCCTTGTGAATGTATATATTCTCATTAAAAAGTCTATATTTTTCTTATTTTCAAGATATACTTGCATCAGTTAGTCTGATGAGTGTTAGCTGCTCTTCTAGCAAAACATACCACTAGCAGCTTAAATGATATATATATATATTTATTTAAAAATCCAATTATATTTTTATAATAAAGTAACAGAAAATGGCAATATAGTATCAGTGGAATATTTTATATTTTCTTTGAGAAGTGAATTCATTAATATTTGTTTCAGTTGAAACTTGGTGCCTTGTCAAATTGTCATTGTGTTTGATTATGACTTTGTTCTTAGTGTGCTTATTTTTTTTTTTGATTTTTTAAACTTTTTTTTTATACTTTTATTGATTCTTTGTGGATTTCACATCATACATTCCAATCCCACTTATCTCCCTGTCCCAATGTGACCACCCCCCTCCCCCCAAAACAAAACAAAATTTAAAAGAAAAACCAAAAACCAAACAAACAAACAAACAAAAAAATGATAAGAAACACATTCTGGAAGCTGCGGTGTGACCGTGAGTCCCACAGTTTACCCATTAGTCCATCCATTTTTTTTTAAGTAGTCTGATCTTTATTTTATATCTAGAATCCACTTATGAGTGAGTACATACCATGATTGTCTTTCTGGGATTGGGTTACCTCACTCAGGATGATATTTTCTAGTTCCATCCATTTGCCTGCAAATTTCATGCTTTCATTATTTTTTTCTGCTGAGTAGTACTCCATTGTGTATATGTACCACATTTTTTTAATCCATTCTTCAGTTGACGGGCATCTAGGTTGTTTCCAGGTTCTGGCTATTACAAGTAGTGCTGCTATGAACATAGCTGAGCATGTATCTTTGTGGTATGAATCAGCACCCTTTGGGTATATGCCCAAGAGTGGTATTGCTGGGTCTTGAGGTAGTTCAATTCCTAGTTTTCTGAGAAACCGCCATACTGATTTCCACAGTGGTTGTACAAGCTTGCATTCCCACCAACAGTGGAGGAGTGTTCCCTTTGCTCCACATCCTTTCCAACATTGCCTGTCATTGGTGTTTTTGATTGTAGCCATTCTGACAGGTGTAAGGTGATATCTCAGAGTCATTTTGATTTGCATTTCTCTGATGATTAAGGATGTTGAGCATTTCTTTAGATGTCTTTCAGCCATTTGTAATTCTTGTTTTGTGAATTCTCTGTTTAGCTCTTTAGCCCATTTTTTAATTGGATTGTTTAGTATTTTGTTGTCTAGTTTCTTGAGTTCTTTATATACTGTGGAGATCAGTCCTCTGTCAGATGTGGGGTTGGTGAAGATCTTTTCCCATTCTGTTGGCTGTCTTTTTGTCTTATTGACTGTGTCTTTCGCCTTGCAAAAGCTTCTCAATTTC
>CABHPP010097740.1:26825-46947 GCA_902168425.1 Peromyscus attwateri | reverse complement strand
GGAAAATGGATTAAATGATAAAATGTGTAAGGTAGTGAATGAATGAGTGAAATGGCCAGAGTTATGAAAATCGGGGAGGACATAAACATATCACAGTTCATATAAAGTCGTTCACATTACATTCTAGGGATTGTAAAACCTCTCCAGCTTCAAATCTTCAAGTCCCATCTGCTATTTTCTCGTGTGCCCGTGTTATCTGTGGGTTCTGCCACCCCTCTTCAATGCTTGGCTTTGCTCTTTCCTGGGAAAATAACTCCTGCACCTCACCCACTCATTCATTCGTTCATCCATCCAGCATACATTCATCCTCCCAGGCCCAGTGCTACAACCCGAGAACCCACCTGAGAACAGGGAACCTGCTCTCAAGGAACCTCAGGGTCAGCATAAGTTTCCTCAGTGGCTTGTGTTGCACCAGACTGTCCTGAGGATGAAAGGACTTAATCCATGCAGAGCGCTCAGAACACTGCCTGGCACAGCCTGAGAGCTTACAGACTGTCAGCTTGCATTCTATGTGCTATCCCTGAGTTTCAAACTCTTCTAGGAATCACTGTTGCCTTAGGGACAATTCCGACCTGCTTAGTGCAATAGATACAGCCTTTCAGGATCTGGCCTCATTCTCCACACATCTTCCTTTCTAGACACATAGAACTGTACGTGACCCCTATCTTGTATATCTCCAAGCACTCTGATTCCTCCACATTAAGACATCTCTCTTGTGACAGCCTTCTTTCCCTTTAAGAATTATCTCAAATTGTGTGTTCTGTTGGGTGGGTGTATGTTTTATTTTTGAGACAAGGTCCTTACCAAATAGCCAAGGCTGGCCCCCAGCTCACAGCCATCCTGCCTCCACCTCCCAATATGCTGGGTTATAGTCAACCTGTCATCAGACCCTGTTTCAACTGTGCCATTTGGGAAGATTTACCCAGACCCTTTACCGAAAATGCAAGACCACATGTGGTCACACTGACCCTTTTGCCCATGTAGTGCAGAATGTATGAGAAACAAGTGGAGAAGCCAGTGTGGAAATCCAGTGTGAGCTGGAGTTGATCAGGGACCCAGTGACATAAAACACTAAAGAAGATAGGGCTAATGATAAGATGGCTCAGAGCATAAAGTCACTGCCCAGCTGATTCCTGGGACCCACTACCCAAAGAGAGGACTGACTCCTGTAGTTTTTCTTCACATGGCCTTACACATATGACTTGCATAGAGATGCATACACACACTCAAAATAAATAAATTAATTAATTAAAAACTTTTATGGAAAAGACAGGTGTGTTTCATAGTCTGAAAATGGAGTCAGCCCAATGTGCCTGCACTCACAAGGCTTCTCTAGAGGAACAGAATCAATACCATGTATTACAAAGGGGATTCATTATATTGACTCACACAATATGGACTGGATGATCCAACAGTGGCTGCCTGCACACCGGAGGGGCCAAGAATCTAGTGTGCATCAGCAGTTTCCAATCTGATCCCAAAGGCCTAGAGGAGTCTTGGAGAACCAGTAGTCTGCAGCCTCTGCAGGTAGACGGGGGAAGCTGCATTCGGATGTCTGTCAGTGGAGGATAGTGGCGGCATAAGCTGTGGAGTGGAAACACTCAGTAGCAAGGGTTGAAATGGGTAGGCAAAAACCAGCAACTCTTCCTTAGGACTTCCTTATCTCTGGGCCATTGCCAGTAGAGGCTGCCCGCTCTGCCTCTGCCTGTATGATCCATACCATTCTTTGCCATTTCCCTCCTCATCCTAGAACTCTAGAAGTTGGGAGGAGGTGACATCTGCTGGCAGCATCTCTAGATGCAGCTGGTCATCTACCTTCTAGGTGGGTACAGCCCAGCAGAGACGTTGACAAAAGGAAGGAGGAAGACTCAAAACATTCTTCCCCCTGTAGTGGCTCATGTGTGTCTCCAGGACCAGTGATATGCCTCCATTGTTCATATACCTGCTGTGCAAGACCACTGTGGCACCAGGGTTTACGGTTATTTATTTATTTATCTGTCATGGTTATCAGGTACTTCGTGCTCTCTTTGCCCCCTCCAAGCCCAAGATGGCAGTGACTTCCTAATGTTGCTAAATCCCAAGTTTCCCCATTGCTCCCTATTTGGCGTCTGAGCTCCTTTGTCCCACCTGCATCCAACAGCTCCAAGTTGAATAGCATTATTTTAGACTTTCACATCATTCTCTCAGTGTTGAAATCAACACACGCAAAGAACGGGTCAACTATTGTTGGAATCATCTTTGTAAATTGCAGAAGGAATACCTTAACTCCAAAGTGGACTTTCCTTTTAGGAATTAGGTGGTCTGAAGGTATGGTCCATGCATCATTTCCTTCAGAATGACCTGAAACCTTTTATCTTATTTTTATTCTCAAGTACCTATTTCTAGACTCATCTTTACCTAAGTCAGAATCCCTAGGGGCAGTAGTTGGGGAATCTCTTATGTCAGCCAACTCCTGAGAGTCTTACACAAAGCAACATTGAAAGTCAAGGATTTACCATCTTTATCTTCTTAGAGCTGTTTTGGGGAGAGAAACACTGTTTTTATTAAGTCATTCTGGTGACTGTTTCATGTCATTTATTTTGAGAAATACCATCTGTCAAATCAAGATGTTTAGATGTTGGTTAATTTTTAAAATGTTCATGAATATCACAAACATAAACCAAGTCTTGAGAGAACTAAATATGTTGCTCATGTCACTAAGGAACGCCACAATCCACAAAACAGTGGTTAGATGAAACCCAAAACCAAAATTTCATGCCTTTCTTGCTAGGCCAATGGTGAGGAGATCTGATTTTATCATCCCCTAAGGAAAATTAACTTGTGTGAGGGATAGCATGGATTTTCATTACATTTCCAGTAAAAGTAAATTTTAAGGCATTATTTCAAATACATATCACCTAACATTTCCCAAAGAAACTAAACAGATAGAGTGTTCTGATGATTAAATACAACAATAATCTTCCATTAGCCCAGCTTCTTCCAAGAAGCAACGTTTGAGGCAAACATTTGGCTGTGAGTCCTTTGTTTTTAGAAGTGAAACTCAAAGAGAAAGAGAGGAAAGTATGAGAAGAAAAAGTCGATCTAAGAAAGAGTGTGCTTTGAAATGGGTTGTACCTGAGGGACTGAGTGAGGCTGGACCACAGCAGCGATAGTTGAGTGATACAAACAGGATACATGCACTTCAGACCCATCTCCAAGTTAGCAGAGGATGGCGCATGTGGCCCATGGGTTGTTCAATGGTGCCTTGACTTCCCCTACTCTGGATACATGTACAGTCAAGAAGAGCTGAACAATAGCAAACAATCTAGGCAGTGATTACCTACTAACTCTAGTCACAAAAATGAGACCTACTGTTGAGCTGAGATAAACTGACAATAGTTGTACCTGCACATGATGGGCTGCTGAATTGATCCCTTCTATAAAACAGTGAGATAAAGATGAGGACCAGCCCCGGGAAAATCGGATGCATCTTTTCTTAAGTTCTTTACTAATTAACAAAAATGATACTCAAAGAAAGGGGCTGTGGGTTTTTTCAAACACATCAACTATAAATATTCTAGCGTCATAGATTTTTGTTTTGTTTTTAACTTTCATTCCGTTTATGCCTGCCCCATCTCTTCTCCTCCTGGCCCCGTGTGAAAGTTTTGTCTTTTAGATTAGCATCTAAAACTTGGAAAGCACCCATGAGATACAAAAGCAGATTAAAACAAATTCTCAACAATGCAAAATGAACCATTGCCACTACGCCTTGGTATTGTTTATTTGATAGCTGGAGAGAGTCTTGTTGGACTTTGAGCAGATTATGGAGTGGCCACCAAAAGGTCTCAGAAGCATGGGTTGCTTTCATATCACTGATGGTAACATAAGCTGTGGTTGGAGCTGGCTGAGAAGTACAAGATGTGCCTCTTCTGTTTTCTTAACATAAGCACCATGAGTCATTTCTCCCGACTCTGGATGATCTCAAAGTCCTTACTATCCTCCTCTGCCCTATTCTGCCTCCCTTCTTCAGGTTCCTTACAATGTCTCTTTCTTTTTTCCATTACTCTATTTTTCCATAGGGAAAGATGGAAATACCATCTCCTGCTACATTTCTTATAGTGTGGATCCATTTTTTTTTTTGGTCAATTGCTTTTTCCTTCTTTCTTTTTTTCTTTTTTTCCCTCTTTCTTTTAAATTCTCATGTTACAGCTTGAACTCGGTCTTGCAACGTGGTGGGGCAGCTTTCTCAGCCCCTAGTAATGACAAATTTTTCTTTACAAGTACTAGCTGAGAATTCTGCCCGCAGTTACTTGCACCTTCAGCTCTGAGTTATAACCTGGGTCTTGATCTTGGTGAGAACATAGACCCTGGTGTTAGTCAGCATGGATTTGTGTCCTGCCCCTACCACTTACACACACTATCAATTTCCCTTATCGTTACTGTGCAACCTAAATGAAGTCACGTATAGGAATGGCTGGGCATTGTGTGAGAAGCTAAAGATCCTGTAAATGATAATCAGTGTCCTGATTCAGTATTGTTCTCAATTTGCATTTTAATCTCAGCCTTAGATGTTATCTACGAGTTTAACAATAAATGTCAGGACCAGATTACTGGGAGTACAGGAGCTCTAAATCTGTTGCGTCAGCCAGCTGGAAGCAGACACTCTTTGACCCACACTGCAATAACTGGGTATGTGTGTGTGCAGAGACTTGCAAACAGAAACAAGTCTAAGCAAGTGTAGTTAACGACAAATACAGGCAACAGAAGCAATCTTGGGAATCCTTGAAGCAAAACCCCCTAGACTTAGCACAGTCAGCAGACGAAACCCAGAGTGGGAGGCCCCCAGACATGAATCCTTCTTTACTGAGTTTCTCAAAGCCAGAAACAAAAGGCTGTGTGTGTGTGTGTGTGTGTGTGTGTGTGTGTGTGTGTGTGTGTGAGTGTGAAGAATACAGGCTTCATAAGTGCTTTATAGGGGACTACTGGCCCTATTTTCTGTTTTCAGTTCTGTCAAAAGTGAAAAATACCTCAAAGCACAAGAAAAACATCACACTCAAGGAAGTGGCTCACACAGGCAATGTCTGGGTAGTGACTCAGTGGGAGAGTGCTTCCTTAGTTCATGAGATCACCTGGGATTTGAACTGAGCACCAGAGGAAAAACTAAGGAAGGGTAGGTGTAAGGTTGTCCTCTGGGGTCTAGACTGTTGACACCTCTGGGAGCCTTTGAGTTGGTTGTGCCCAAGAGTGAATCAAATACTCTTTAAAGGTAGAAAGAGAGAGCCTGGGGGTTCCTCAAACACCCGAGTATCTCAGCTGTGCTGTTACTGAGGCAGGATTGGACTTTGGTAAAGGACAGGCCGGAATCTAAGCAAAGACTTGGATTCTGTATGAAGAGAGACTAGGATAACAAAATGGGGTCCACAGCTAGAAACTGGGGAAGGAAAGTACATTTGGGGGCTACCGTTTCACAGAATTTTTCTAGACTTCTCAGTGAAACTTCTCAGTGAAAATAGATGCTGGATGTGATAAGCATCAAGTTTAACACTATGTTTTCTGTCAGGGGCACAGGATAGCCTCATAGAATTCTCCCAAGATGGGATGCTGACATTGACCTCCATGAATGGCTTGCTGGACAGCAGTGTGGTTAAGTCTGAGGTCTGCCTATCTCAAGGTTAAAAAAGAAGTCTTGGCATTATTCTTAGTATTTTGCACAGCAAGCTTATCTGAACATAGACATTGCAGTACTAAAATCCAAATATAGGTAAATGTACAGTTAAATCTGATTGGAAAGCTCACTGCATGTCTGCTCACAGCCAGGCCTGTTTTATCTTCCCCATCAACCCAGGAAACGTTTTCTAACTAGCTTCTCTTCTCCAAACTGAAGTCACTCCTGGCCAGAGCCTGCCACACACCCACTCCCGGGCCTGATCCTCCCTCAGCCATGACTTTCTCTGTAGCAATTTCACAACCTGCTATAAACTTCCTGTTGGTTTATGTGTTGCTATGCATTGCGTGACATGTGTCTGCATGAAAATGTAAGTTGTCTGAAAGCCAGGGCTCTGCCTTTCTTCTGTAAAGCTGTACCACTAGTGCTCAGAGCAGTGACTAGGAAACACCGATGAATGAACGAAAATGGTTTTGAATAAATGGATCTGTGAGCGAGTGAATAAATTATTGAACTAGACTCGGGCTTGCATTTTCCTGCTCTATCAGCAAATTGGTTTCAGTAACACATCCTCTTCCATCTTCAGTTACTGTCATTGATTTACAAAACGTTTTTGTGTCTGATTATAAATCTAACTGGTTCCGTAATTTTATTTTTCTATGTACCACTCTTTTCCTAAAATAAGTGATGTCAGTTCTGAGAATTCATGTCGGTGCTGTCTCCTCTGAAAGGTATTTGCATATTATTAAACTGTACTTACTCTCCTAAAAATAAGCTCCTTGATACATGGCGTCTGTAGTAAAGGGTGATATTTCAGGACCCAGACTTTTGAGTCCAACAATGTAATGCATCTGCCAGAAGTTCCGGAGGCAGTAAACACAGTGGAGACTGGGTCTTTCTTATTGTCTCACTGCTCTTGTCCATTAACATGTCTCTGTTTGTTTCTCTCCCTTTGCAGTGTGTGTGTGTGTGTGTGTGTGTGTGTGTGTGTGTGTGTGTGTGCAGTGTGCTTGCCACAGTTGGTGTGCAGAGGACAGAGGACACATGTTGGGGTTGGTTCTCTCCTTTCAGCGTAGGCTCCAGGGATACACAGATAGAATTTGGGTCACCAGGCTGACACAGGAACAGTACTTACCCACTTACCCATCTCGCTCACCTCTAATCTCCTTTTGCGTGTGTCTCTTTCTTTTCCTCTCTCCCATTTGCCACCATGAACATGACTATCCCTTTCTTCCTGGGTCAGAGCGACCCCTCTTGGAAAGGCACAATTCCTTTGGGACTTTTGGAGTTTCTCTGGTTCTTACACAAAACTCACCTGCCGGGAAGCAGCGTGCAATTCACTCATTCAGCAAAGATATATTAAGCATTTGCTGAGCGACAAATAAGGCTGAAACCAAACCAAACACCCAGAACAATAGCAAAACCAACAGCCCGAATCGCTTCCTCCCCTTATGAATATACAGCTTAACTTTCCATTGTTTGATTATTGTTGCTAAAGTTTGATTCCTTGGCTGTGGTCTAACCTTCTGCCTTGTCTAACCTGTGCACTCGGCTCCCCATTTTTCCATTATGCTTGCTGTTCCAGGGACTGCCATTCCCTTTGTAGATCTGTGTTCTTTGTTGATAGACAGCGTCCTTTTTCCCCATCAGGAATCTAAGTGGTCCTTGATCTTGCACCCACCACTTTCCCACCAGGCTTTGCTTAGCATCTCTCTATGCGTTAACTCTTCTCGGAGAATCATGAGCAACGGTCCTCGTTATTTCAGAATACAGCCCTTTTGAACATATGAACACATTATTGAAAGGTACCCACTTTTCTGTGCCTGCACTATGAAATGGTAATTATTAACTGCCGTGGCCTTTGAACACTGAAAATGTTGCTGATGGGAACTGAGATGCATTGAAAGTGTGAAATACACCCGGGGTAGGAAAAGCTTTGCTCAACAAACCAAGGAAAACGTGACTGTTGGGAGAGCATGTTGGAATGAAAACATTGTATATCTAGTTCTGTCTATCTACCTTTTGTTAAGTAAAATGCATTGTTGAACTTCAACCACTTCTCTAAATGTGGTTACAAATGAGTTGTAGAGAACCTGCATGGATCTCCCTAGATTTCTGATAGTCAGCACTGGCCATTGTAGTCACAGTATATCTGTTCCACCCATAATCATCAAAGGGCAACTAAAGTGTACAGTGGGCTATTCTATAAAACTGGCAAGTATCATTCACTTTTATTCCTAGAATTTATTCTTAAAATTGAGTCTCGACCGAATGGTGTCCACTGGAAACAGTATGCAACACTGTAAGGTCACTCAGCATTGAGGCTGACTTACAAAAGCGGATTGTCCAAGCCAGACTCAGCTTTGTATTTGTGGTGGCAGCGATTGTTCCCAGGGTCAGCCACTTCCAGGCAGTTAATAACCAGCTTGACTAAAGGTTCATCAGTGTCCTAGCCACTCATTAAATCCTAAGAAACCCCTTACCCTGAGGTCAATACTACTTAGCTCAGTCATACTTAATGACCAAGGAAAAGAATGCTTTCCTTTTCATTGTCAATAGTATTGATTGACAGGTCTTTGGGTGGTCCTGGTCATTTCTATGTACCCTCCTTTGTTTTCAACTGCCAAGGGAGTGACATCATCTTTCCTTTCATAATATGAAATTATTGCAAGACTGAATGCTGAGGACAAGGCAACCTACTGTCTGACATTGAACCTCACCTCTTCATTATTATTGTAGAGTGACTCATGGGGTAAAGAAAATTCAGAGGAGCGAGGAAGCTCATGCCATGAACCCTACAGTCACCAGCCTGATAAACTACCATCTTTACTACCCTTCACAATGCGCCCATTAGACTCCAACAGAAGAGGAGGTATGACTAATTCTTCCCTTCACCACCAAAAATAAATCACAGCAGAGAGCTGGAATGAGACACAGACTTTCCAGGATGAGGAGTTGAGTTGGAGAATGAGACATAGGAAACATGTTGAAAAGGAGCCAGGCATCCCTGAGCACAGAATTGCTGAACAAGCTGCTCAGACTTGATAGCCATTAAAGCCAATGTGAGAAGTAGGTGTTAGTATATGAAGAGTATGTTGGCGTACATGATGCTTTGCTGGGCATTAAAAGATATATGGTCTTTGTCAAATCTCACTCATGAATCTGTTCCATAAGCCTCTGTCATTCACAGACAAAGTGTTCATGCTTAGGGATCATTCCACATCTTCCCCAAATCCACCTATTTAAAATCCGTAACAACTTGTGCTCACATACCTTGCTTGTATCTGATTTTCACTGAAGGTCAATCTCATGGCCCAAGGTAAGCAAGCATTGCTCAGGCCGTAAGAGCAGTGGAAGAACATGGGTGCTGGGGCCAGACTGAACTCCAGTACCTCACTGTGGAGTTAAGATTCATTGCCTATTAGATGGAAGCCCTAATATGGGTTGTAGGATTAAACATACGAAGAACTTACATACTAGTGATAGATGATATTGTATAGCACTAGTGATAAACGGTTGTTTTCAACAACTGAGTCTATTGGAAAGTAACTTGGCAGAAGCACTGGATTACCTGTGGTTAGAATCAGTGTATTTATATGCCCAGTACAGTGACTTACAAATAGGAAGCATTAAATTACTGGATCAAAAAAATATGATGTTTATGTAGGTGACATATTTAAAGTAATATATAGTTTAGCATGCAAGTTCCAATTTGGAGAGTTTATTGCCAGGATGATGAGCATTTGACTAGTGCAAGTACTATCGCTTAGCTCATGTTTCATCTCCACAATATACAGCCCATCCCTCAGGATAGATGCCTGCCCTTTAGACAAGGGGGACAAAACAGGGCTGAGAAGTCAGAGCCCCTTACATCTACATCCTGGTTCCCTCACTTATCTATCACACGAAGGCAAACTGCTAAATGGCTTTGCACCTCTGATTCCTCAAGTAGACAACAGAATAGCAGTCTGGAAGCTACCCTTGTGTGTTTATGTTTCTAACAACTTCACTCATAATGCTAAAGATGGAAGCAAATTATTGATGGATGAATAGATAAACAAAGCCTAGCATACAAGTATCCTGTTATAAAAACTTAAAAAAAATTCTATGCATGCTACAGTACAGATGGACCTTGAAGACATAATGCTAAGTGAAATAAGCCAGACACTAAGGCTGAGAGCTGTGTGACTCTATTTGTATGAGGTACCTAGAACAAAGAAATTCATAAAGATAAAGAGTAAAGAGTAAGCATCAGTCTTACAGGAAGGAAGAACATGAATTAATATATAACATAATCAATTAATTATAGTGTGGTTAATAGATGTAGAGTTTGGTGCTGCTAGATGAAAGGGGTTCTGACTGAACAGTGACATCATGAACAATGACATTGATGGGGGGAGTCACTGCAACACCATCTTACGTGATTTAGCTCAGTGCTGGATATGGAAGTATAAGCCAAGAAATTTTATTAAAAACAAAAATAAAAACAAAACACTAAAAACAAAACACCAAAAAAAAAAAAACCCCACAAACTTCTTTGAACTTATAGCTATTGGCTCTGATCTAAGATTGCTAGAGCTAAAAACAGATCTGGAGTTCCCCAAACTTGAAATGAGACAATAATTAGGTCCTTAACAAGAGAAGACACTAATCTGAGCCAAGGTGGATGAATGTATCTCATAATTTATGACAGAATGCAAGAGTCAGCAGGAAGCTACAAAAAAGAGGAGCCACAGGGAAGTGGAGCCTGTCTCAAAAGAGAGCCAGGGGACAATTATGCCCCATCCCATCATGAAGGGAAGTTGGTAAGTCTGTGTGTAGTGCTATGGAAGTCTAGTTCTTGAAATACAGCTCTGACATTCAACCAGTGACTGTCCCTCAGTCTAAATGCCTTTCACAGGTCTTCACTCACTTGGATGTATCTTTTCCCTGAAGCCAACAAGCTTGGAAAATTTGTTCTTCTTAATAAAATATGGTGCCACCAGGAACAATTTTTAGGGCTAGTATTTTTTAAATCACTGAGATGGTTCAGTACTTGTCAGATTTCTAAGGACCATCACATTCCTAGACATGTCCAAGTCTTAAGTAGTTGGGGCTACTTAAGGTCAGGCATCATCTGAATTTGAATCTTGCCACGGTCAGTTTGCTCTTTCTGCTCCCTCACACTATCCCTACACATCTGGCCCCATGTCTTCCTCCTAATCTAAAATATTCCAGTTTTTAATTAGTTCCAGGCCAGTCAATGTGACTGCTCCATCTGCACAATGCGTTTGTGCCAATTCAAAGTCTGAAGTCGATGAACTAACAGAGCCAACTGAAGACCTGTTGAAGGAGGCGAAGGAGCCACACTCCTGCTGGAAAACTGGCCTGAAGTACCTGCCAGCACCAGGGCCTTTTCCAAGCCAGGCTGAACCAATGGGACTGTTATGAAAGACCTGTTGAATTCCATATTCTTCCCCAGCTGCCCTCTTAAATCCTAATGCTCAAGGAGGCAAACGCCCCTTGTCTGGGGTGCTGTCCTTCCCTTGCTAACATCATTGGCTCAGTACATGTGAGCAAGTGTTGTGGCCACAATTGAGCCAGGGCCAACAGAATGGAGAAAAATAATTAATGCAGGTAGAGTTCTTTCTCAATAGGGAGCCTTGTTTGTCACTGAAACGCAGAGCCAAGCCCTGCTGAAATTACGGCTCAGCTTGGCCTTCTGCTTCTACACTTGATGGCCATAGGGATTTTTGCATTCAGAATTACCCCTTAGTAATATTCCTTTCCAGTTCTTAACCATAAAGAGAAAAAACAGAATGGAGTCTTCTTAGACTTGTGGAACAAGCTAAATTTTCTAACTTTAGGTTTTAATATGGAGTATACATTTGATAAATAAATTCAGTATATATAATATATATATGTACACATATATACAGTATATATATTATACACACATACTGAGTGACTGTCATAAATCCGGCCAAATGAGCCATTTGAACAAACTACTCTTTAGCAATAGCAATATAAAAATATGTAAACCAAGCTTCCTGTTGGATGAAACTTCTGTTGTTGTGATATTATATACAGCTCACTAATTTTCATTAAAAGAATATGAAATGGTCTGAAAAGACTATGGAATGATATGCATCACAAACACCCTGGAAGGATTATCACTAGCTAGCTGAGTGCATGGTCCCTGCTTTTCCAGCTTGTCAATTGCATTTATATACTCTGTGGGTGACATTCTCTTCGAGATGGTTTCTATAGGGCAAGTTACATTTCTGACCCCCCAGCTACATCGTCCTCCACCCCTGGGCCCTTTCTAAGCTCAAACTGGTTGGAAATCACTTCGTTTGGGAAGTGTACACTCTCCCAGTCTGGCATGTTCGTAGAGCCTAGTTGAAAGACAAGGAAAAAGCACGGTCATTCTCACTGAACTGAATAAAACAAGCAGTCAGAAGATGACTCGCTGCTAATCCCTCTTGGAGGGAAAAAAAAATGAAACAAAAACTCCTTGTGCCCCGGTGAGTTCAGGGGCCAGGATCTAAGGCTCACATCAGTCAGCCATTCTCCAATTCTCTCCTGGGCTCTTCGGGACCCGCTTGGATTGCTTCTGAACCTTGCCCAGGCCTGACTCTCAGAAGCAGCACACTGTCTTACTCACTTAAGGATTCCTAGAGCCAGTCCTTTGCCCACAGCGTGCCACAGACTTTGATTTTTCAGTGTTAGACATCAGATGCAATCCCCTCTCTTGACCAAGCCCTACAGGTCTGCTTGCAGATGAAGAGTCTCATCCTAAAGCCGGATGTGTTTATCATGGAGAATCAGGTAGGAAGACAGAAATCTTCTGCTGGGATTAGCCTGTCCTGAGGAGGAAAGGGGAGAAAAAAGAAAATCGGCAAGGGGGCGATTTCCTTCACCTTGCCTGAATTATCCAGGCTTAACTGTGGCCAGTGGTGCTGACCGGGCCTGTCAACTAAAACTAAACACATTTCACAAGGGCAGCCAGCCAAAACCATAAATTCTGCCAAAAATTAAACATTGCTGAAGGTCTGCCTAGCTTCAACACATGGATGCCAGCTCTGAAGTGCACACGGTGCGGAGAATGAGGTTCTGCCGGCTCACTGTAGAAGCAGCCTACAGGAAGAGGGAGCTCGTTAAACCTGATGGATCCCAAAACTTAGGGGAGGGTCCTGGCTTCATCCATTGTCTCCTATGAAGTAAGGAAAGTTAGGTTGTGGGAGGGCATAGCAACTTTAACTTGGTCATGTGCGCATCAGAGCATCTTTGTGGAAGGAAGTTTTCAGAGACCTCAGCCACACGGAGGGGAGAAAAGATGGTAGAGAATTGCAGAAAGGCTGCTGGTTACCACTAAGAGATTTGAGATGACATGTGAGAGCAGAGGCTCTGGTTTTCAGGTTTGGCTTGAGGAAAGATAAACAGTTGCTTTGTTTTACTGCCTAACAATATCTCATAGTGACACCATATTTGTGGATTGTACATCCCAGGTCTGGCATGACACAATGACATTTGGGAGCCATGTGGATGTACCCAACGACTGAGGAATGTGAGATCCATAAATAAAAGGGTGTCCATCATCTAAGAATAAATACATGTGCATATTTTACTGCTCTTATTTAACAAACAGTTTTGAGGGATTTCTATTTACCAGTTCTGAGACTAAAGTAGTTAACCAGTCTCTCCATGCCCTGAAGTCTTCTTGGGGAATTCAGATGAGAAAGAAGGTGGCCGCATAGGCGGATGAGTGCAATTGGAGGGATAAGCATACACCGTATTGGGGCTGTTGAAGGGATCTCATTCCCTTTAGGAGGCATCTTAGAAAAATGACAGATTTGTCTAGAAGTACTTGGAGGGTTATGGGAGTCAATTTAATGAAAGAAAAGGAAATGAATCTTCTAGGCTTAGAATACAGCACCAACACACACACACACACACACACACACACACACACACACACACAGAATGGCAAGCATCTTGAATAAGAAGACACTTGAAAGGCACATGGACGGAGTGGGGGACACAGTTAATGCTATGACTTTAGAGGACATTTTCAGGAGAAAGGCCCTGATAACAGCATATGACGGGTGCTAAGAACAAGGAGAAAGGCAGTATGGTCCAAGCCCCATAGCCATGCTTGTCACCCACGGCCTACTCTGATTTCTGATTCCTATGAGCTGTGTTTTGAAGAGCAGTCTGTGAGATCTCTCCACCAATGACCTTAGTGGTACAGTAACTGATGGGAGCTGGATTCTTTGGGTTTCCCTCCTCATACCACTGAGGATCCCTAAATAATCTAAGACTTCTTGATGAGCAGTTGCTACACAAGTCATTTCTTTATTTCCTTCATAGGAGAGTGCCTACTACCACCTGCATTACCAGCCTCAGTTTACAATTGTGCTCAGAAAAAGAAACTTCCCTGCCATGGTTTCTTCCACACCTGTTTGAACCAAGTTAGCCTGGAGAAGTCTGTTCTGATCCCCACCCATCTGAAGAGATGCTATGGACATAGTGTTCCCTGGGAAAGGGCAATGTAATCTCACAGCTGGAAATCATCATTCGCATATGCTGCGCAATCCCAGTGACCCTGGGCCATGCCGTACACATCCTTCACTTTAACTGCTTTCCAATCAGCTCTTGACCTGGAGGTCCTAGAAGGAGCTGCTATTGAAATTATGTAAATTATGGCAATTTAATTCGGTGTTCAAGATGGGATCTGGGTCAGAAACAATTACATACAAGTTTGGGAGCTCTGGGTAGTGAGGGTTACCAGTTTCTATCTATGAATGTGCCCTCCCATGTTTCTTAATTAAAATTCGTGTGAGTGCTCAAGAGGAGGCTGGGAAACAACCACAGGCTGGAGACCAATGACTGTGACTTCTCACCCTATGGGACATGTGGCGGAGTGGTCTAGTTGGGTACATTCTCACTCTATGGACATTTTCTCCAAAACCTGCCTGGGTGAAGTGGCAGTGGTCTAGATGAGTGACCCCTATTCAGTCTCTGATAACTAGAAATGCCTCAGTTCACTAAGCCTTTTAAAAATTTCTGCGTACAAATCTGAACTCATCTTTCCTTTTTAATGGTTATAAACTTTATTATATATAAAAACTTGCAAATAAATATATCACATTCATCTTTCAAAATGCCAAATTTATCGTGTTTTTAAATTTTTGTAGGATGCATTTATCCCAGTATGATTAAAACCAAAAGATGATATAGAGACAATATTTATTATTGTCCAATAATTGTAAAAATAAATGGGTTTGGTTGTGACATTTTCATACATGTATAGAACACATATTGGTCACAGCCACACCACCTCTATCTCTTACTCTCCATCCTTCTCTGGTACCCTTTCTCTTCCTTTATTATTCTGTGAGTAGCTCATATCATCATTCTCATCATGACATTGAGATTTTAGGGCTCTTTCCATCTCCTGTAGCCCCATGTCTCCATGTAGTTAACATGAGATTCTTCCCAAAATGGCAGTCTCAGAGCTACTGCCCTTTTAAACACAGAGTTTGGCTTTCTATAGAATCCAGGAGCCAATGATATCAGGGCTTCTCTACAAGGAGGCTCCCACCTACAAGTCCCCAAAAGTCCTGTAGTTAAAGATGTCAGGAGGCCAGATCCAATGCAAAATGAAGAGAAACCAGCTCCATTGCTTGAGGGAGTCATAGCAAGTTTGAAAATGTACACGTCATAGGCAATATTCTTGTAAACCACGTTTTTCTGAAGCATGGCCTCTCCTACAGTGATGTGTCTTCCAACTCATAAAGCTGTTCCCTCTCACCATCGTGATCATTTTCTTCATTTTCATCGAGAATACTCTGCTCAGTAGAGTAGCCACCTTGCACATATGGTTATTTAAACTTAAATTGCTTAAAATTAAGTGGAATTAAAAAGTTAGTCATGCATAGTTCAAGTGCTCACTAACTGCTTGCAACTGGCGTCTAGGTGGACATGGCAAACATTTCCATTATCTCAGATCCTTCTGCTACACAGGGAGGAGCCAGAGGATTCGTTCTGTTAACTGCCCTGGGATTGAGCATTTGTTCTTTGTCCGCCATCTTTGCCCTCCATTAGCTTTAACAGAACATGAAGGATGCTCCTGAGGAATGTGTCAACATTTTACACATTAAATGTCTGAAATATGTTTGCTTTGGCAATTTGCTACGTCGTAAGCTTCTTTCTCAACAAAGGATAGTTCTTATATTATCTTATTTAGAGCGTATTCTTGTCTGCAGGCATCCCAGAAGCAGAATAAAGATGCAGTTGGACTCAGCAGATAGATTTTCATTACCTGCCCCCTTTTCTTCCCTGAAGGTTTCCAAATATCTTCTGTCTCATTGCTTCAATTTTCTACCCTAATGGCCACCTTCACCTGATCTTGGTGTTTCCATGCCTAGAACTTCTCTGGTTAATGTCACAAATGTCACAAAGGTATGGTGCCGGGGTGGGAGTGGGGGGGAGGGTGGTAACCACCTGACTCCGTAGGCTGTAGATGGAAACACTGCAACTGTGCCTATCCACACACCCATCATTTGTCTTGTGTTGGCCAATCCCACTCCTTTCAGAGGCCCCTGGCACTTCCACTCCAGAACCTGCACCCATAGTTCTGTGACATCACTGGGTTGTTGCAAATTGGTGTTGTTTTTTGCATGCAATGAGATTAGGCTCTCTTCTCTCTACTCAATTACCTGCTAGTGAGCCATGACTTGCCTGTTAATATCTAATAGGTTTTGAGGAAAGAACACAGCTTGTCTAGGTTTTCTGTGCTTGGTTATCTCATCTTATACTTCTGTCTTGACATCTACGGGGAGACTTGCCCCCAAATATGTAAGTCAGTTAAAATAGGACAAAGCTAGAAATTATATCCTACAGTGGCTCTCAACCTTCCTAATGCTGTGACCTTTCAATATAGTTCCTCATTTTGTGGTGACTCCCAACTATAAAATTATTTTCATTGTTACTTCATACTGTAATTTTGCTACTGTTATGAATTGTAATGTAAACATCTATGTTTTCTGATGGTCATTGAGGGGTTGCAACCCACTGGACCTAAGACATAGAGTAAGAAGAAAAGACTGCAAGCCAGGTATTGTAAATCTGTCTTCAGATGGTGAAATTTTTGATTATGTCTCTTGCACAAGGAGAACAAGTTAAATTGTGCAATAAATAGATACATACATAAATACACAAAGGAACCTATGGTAGTGTGGGTACTTATTATTCTGTATAGCAGGCTTTCTTTTGAGCCACCAACCAGCTCCCAAATCATGACATGGAGATTTATTATTTGTTATGCATGCTCAGCCTCATCTTATGCTCATTTCTGGCTTCCTTTTTAAACTTAATTTAACCTGTTTCTCTTCGTCTACATTTTGCCTCGGGGCTTTTTACCTTTCTTTCATTCTGTATGTCCTACTTTTCCTGCTTCTTCCTTGTGTGTCTGGCTGGCCTTAGACATCTCCCTCATTCACTCTCTTCTTCTCCCTCGAGCCTAGATCCCTCCTCGTTCTTATTGTCTCTGCCTGCCAGCCCCACCTATCCCTCTCCTGCCTAGCTATTGGACATTCAGCTTTTATTAGACCAATCAGGTGCCTTAGGCAGGCAAAGCAAGACATCTTTACATTGTTAAACAAATGCAGTGTAAACAAATGTAACACATCTTTACACAATTAAAGTAATATTCTGCAACATAAACAAATGCAACACAACTTTACACAATTAAAGTAATATTCCTCAACAATTGTGTACACCACCACCACCAACAAAAATATTGGGTAAATATTTACTACAGGTGAGATTGAAGAGAACATCTCCTGATATACTCAGTTTAAGTAAAGAACAAATACACTAGTCACAAGGAAACATCTAACAGCCATTTTAAATAATGAGCCAAGTGGGGCTCCACACCCCAAAGAGCTTCTTGGATATGTGCTTGCAGCCATAGGCACACATGCTGATCCTAGTTTACAAAACTGTTCAATAAAGCAGAAATGGAGAATTTTCACATTCATTTGTAAAGATAAAGACAAATCCCTTAAAAATGCAATAAAAAGGTTGATTTTTTTAAATGAACATAAATGTATTAAAATGCCAATCTATCAATTCAGCAAAATATTTTAAAAAGTAACCTAAGTTCAGTCATGGCTTATTCCTTAAAATTTGCATCTTATTAAAGATGTTCATCTCTAGTAATGCATCAGAATGGGATCCCACATGAGAATAAACATTTGAACTAGTTCACATCTGGTTTTGTTTTAGGAAAAGCACATTTTAAAATACAAAAAGAGGATTATTCCGACATGATAAAACATACATTATTTGGATTGTAAATAAATGCCAAACAAAGATTCTCTGCAGAGCAGAGCTTGGGTAATAGCATGTGAAGCATGTTAAATGACGAGTCAACAGGAAACCCAAGTTTCTTATTTGCTGAGCTTCTCGGAGGCTTTTATATGGAAATACACACAGGGATGTCTAAGATGGTGTTTGTACTGATTTAACATTAATCCTCATCCCTCCTCACCGAGATGTTTTGAAACACATTTATCTCATAAAAGAATGTTCACTGCTAACACAATGTGAATTGCCTTTGTTCTGGAAAACTCAGCCACTACCATGTGACTATAGCACTCAGGAGGTTGTGAATGCTGTAAAGGACAATAATAATTTTTTCTTCTTTTTTTGTTTTTTCAAGACAGTTTCTCTGTATAACCCTGGCTGTCCTGGAACTCACTCTGTAGTCTAGGCTGGCCTCAAACTCACTGAGATTCACCTGCCTCTCCCTCCCTGAGTGCTAGGATTAAAGGTGTGTACCACCATGGCCCAGCTAGTAATAATTTATTGATTGTTATAAATAAATGACTTACTTGCTCTTTTGGCTAGAGAGAGAAAGAAAATAACCAAGAAGTGTATGCACTAGAAAAACAATCACTTTTTGTAATGGTAAGATGACACTTTAGCAGGAACCAAGTCTAACATGAAGGACAGATTAGACCCATGTCAAGACCACAGTCCATAGTGCTATGTCACTGCGTAGGACTGGTACACAGATGCTAGCTAGTGTTTCAGAACTGATTTTACCATCAAACGGAATAAGATTTTTGATGCTATTTATGATAGAGTAAGAATGGAAGGGATAAATTTGATAACATCACTCTGAAGTGCATCTGGAAGAAGAAAAACCTGAGATGTGCTGGTAAGATGCGCTATTAGGTCAAGGTGCCTGCCAGCAAACCTGAGAAGCTGACCTTGATCCATTGAGACCATCATGGGAGAGAGAAAGAACTCACACCAGCAAGCTGTCCTCTGCCCTCTACTTGCCCACACGCTGTCCCATGGTGTCCCACAGACACACACAGACACACACACACACACACACACACACACACACACACACAAACACACACTAGAAACTGAAATAAATTAAAAATTAATAATGGTTCTTAAAAACTTAGAGGAGAGATACTCCCCCAAAGCATCACAAGAAGGCTAAGAAAAATGTAGCCTTTGCTACTCAGACATAATGACACTGTGTAAAAACCACAGGAGTTAAAGGGGGAAACAACACAGTAATGGAATTTTACTAACAAATGATAGCTAGTAAAAGATCAACCAGGAAGCAATATGAAACCTATGAACGGGACTTAGGCTCCTTCAAGGTATAGATTTATGTACATGCCTTTAGTATACCATGTACCTATTTCATGATTGTATAAAGTCTGGGTGGGGGGAGCAGCTGGTTCACTTGTGGGAAAAAACAAGTCCTTGCTCTTCCTTGCAATCTAAAGTGAAATTTACTAGCGACCCTCAACAGCCACTTGTAAAAAGTAGAACTGCATGAAGAATAAAAGAAATGGCAGGTGGGAGGGGCACCTTGAGGAAGGGGGGGGGGTCTCGAAGCAGGAAAGTATGGGGAGAGGAAGTGACTGATGGGCTCAAAGATCACAGAGGGAAACCTCCACACCTGCTGCCTTCTTAAAGTTCGAGGATGACAGTACAAAGGTGTTCATTAAAATCAAAGATACAGTTGTAAGCAAACCCATGAGTGATAAGAACGGAATACAAATAGTGACTGTAGCCACAAAAAGCCCAACCGCACAACTCAAGTACAAACTTAGACATAGTGATGTGTCGCATTCACAAAGAAAGGTGAAATATGCCTAGTCTGTGAGGCAAGAGCAAATCTGTGTCTAAACTCCTGAGAGAAGTGTATAAGTTGCAGTGACTTTTTCTAGAAAGTAGATTAGACATGCATAGCAGGGATTTTCACAAAATTTATAATTTTCAACCTGGTATTTTTCATTTTAAAAAGAGCTAACTGGAGAGATGTCTCAGCAGCTTTGTGTGCATACTACTCTTAAAAAAAGAGATGCCTTCCCTTGCCGGGTGGTGGTGGCGCACACCTTTAATCCCAGCACTCGGGAGGCAGAACCAGGCGGATCTCTGTGAGTTCGAGGCCAGCCT
>CABHPP010097740.1:0-25000 GCA_902168425.1 Peromyscus attwateri | reverse complement strand
TTATGCAGGTGTCCTGGTTAGCTTCAACTGTCAACTTGACACAGCCTAGAGTCAAATGAGAAAGAAATTTGAATTGAGGAATTGCCCAGATCAGATTGGCCTGTGGGTATGGGTATGTCTGTGTGGGATTGTCTTCATTGTCAATTGATATAGAAAAGAGCAGCCCACTGTGGGAGGCACCATTCCCTGGGCAGGTAGTGCTGGTTTATGTAAGAAAGCCAGCTAAATATGCATCTGTGAGCACACCAGTAATTAGTGTTCCTCCATGGTTTCTGCTGTACTTCATAGACTGTGAGTGAGTTCCCACATCAGAGGTAATGCTTCATGAAATTACAATCAGTCCTGTCACCGAATACCTGCCTTGAGTTCTTTATTGACCTGGACATGTCAGCCAAATAAACATTTTCCTCCTCTAAGTTGCTTTCTGTTCAGAAATGTAAGGAGAACAGAGGGTGGAGCTGTGTCCTTGGTAACATAAAAAGTATTTTTAGCCACACAGTTAGGGGCAATTAGCTACATTAACTAGGAAAAACAATTGATAGCCAGAACTTCTGTTGGGTTGACGAGCATGTGTAACTGTTGCAACAATCCCCAGCCTTATTCTCCTATAATTCCCACAGCACAGAACATGCCAAAAATTGGATTGAACATCACCATTTCTTTGGGACTGACCTCCCTTTTCTCACCACCTTCCATTCTGATCTATTTTACTGGGAAGTTTCATCTGAGTGAGGCCATGTTTTTTGGTTTGTTTCTATAGTTATGTTTGTGTGTTTGCCCTTTTAGTGGCCATAATTCTAGAAAGTCTGAGTGTGTTCCTCTGCTCTCCATCACTTTGTTTCCAGAAAGAGTTTTAGGGGTTTACAAGATGTAACAAAATACATACTGTTGAAAAGCTACAAAGGAGGCATTGATTCAATCCAGAACTTCTGAGTTTGGGAAAGTGGGTCAAAATGCCTCACTTTCTCAGTCTTGGTGGGAGAGTTGTTGGTAAGGTGGAGTGAGCTGTGTAAAAGACCAAGAACATCTATCTCTCCTGGGAACCAGAACACAAAGCATTTCATCTTCAATAAAGGAAATCTTGTAGCTTTGCCAAGTCCCAAGGCTCAGGAAGCCCTGCTGTTCTGCTGTCTGCTCCAGGGCTGTTCTCTGTGGCTCAGCTTGGCCTGTGTCTACCCAAGGCAGATTGGAAGCAATGGACACACTACCTCCCGGGCAAAGCGTGGTAGTGACCAAGCCAGGACGATCCCTGGAGCTCAGCTGTTGAACTACTTGGTTAAAGCTATTGGTTAGGAATTGTGCATCAGCTCTGTGACCCTGATATTTCAATGACACTCAGTGCTGTGTTGTCTCCATATTAATGTCAATGTTTTTATATTGGAAAATATTTTCCACACACAGAAGGGGAAGCTGCATATTTTAATAAATTACTGCTGTCTAGTTCTTAAGAAATTTATTCCCATATTTTCATGGTCCATTGTAAATGAAGTCCAGAATTTTGTAGAGTTCATACTCTAATATCCAGAACACTCTTGCATGATAATATCTGTAGCCTAGTTTAAGTATTTATAGTTTTATATAGAAGTATTTGTATTTTTATTTTAAAATAATGTTTGCAGTTATTGTGAAACATATTAGCTGTCATTCCATTTGACTGCTCTATGGAAATTTTTACTAGTTTTAGGTTCTAGCATCGGATGAAAATATCAGTTTAACATATATATTTGGTTTGTGATTTTTGCCCTATCAAGTCTGATTTACATTTTGTGTAGACCATGGTGCTGATGCCTACACCAGGTCCTCTGTGAACTACCACACATGTCCCTGACCCTGGTTCTGTATCTCCTAAGCTGTCTCACTAAGGCTGAGTCACTAGGCCTAGAACTTAGGTTCTGAAAGAACATTATTCTTAAATATTACAGTTTGAATGTTTCTCAAGGTAGGTGAATGGCGTTTCAACAGCAACACGAATTCTCTCCAAATAGGCAGGCTGTGTCCAGATGCTATCAGTTAGGTGACAGCCCATGCTTATGCAGTCTGTCAGGGGCATTTCAATGTCACCTCTGAAGGACTCACCACTCCTCAGTATGAATCACAGAAAACAGAGTTCACTATCTTAGGTTAAGCACATTACATTCCTGGTTAATTTCTGTTTCCAGGACTACAAGGTACCCCACTGAAATACCCATCTGAGCATATAAGCTCCGTAAATTATCCAGCAGAAATGGCACAATGTCTCAAATTGGAGTGCTAAAATGGAAATTAATTCCTGGTGCCAGGACACACTCTTTGAGGTCAAAGTTGACAGGACGGGAGAGGCCTGCTCCATCCAATCGACTTTCCAGCTGGGTGTGGATTCCACACAGGCAGGCCAAAGTCAGCAGAGTGGGAATCATAAACAGGAGGGCTGGAATAGTCCTCTGTACCTTCAGCAGCTGAAATCTGGCAGGCAGAGGCTGAAAAGCAAATGGTTCCCAGAACACATCTGTACAAGTGAGAAGGCTCTACCAGAGGTAGTCAAAAACCAACGGGAGAGTTTCAGTGGGAAAGGCTGGAAATTGCCCTCCTTGGCTCCAAAGTTACCCAACAGCACGTGTGAAATACCCATCGTGGACAAGCACTGTGCTGGGTCCTGTTCTGCAGAAGAAGGGGACAGTGGCCTGCGATCCTGCCTGTAGAGAGTGTTTGCAAGATAAGACAGGGAAACAACAGTGGCCTGGGACTTTACCACTGCCTTGGTCTCCTCTTACACTGAATTTGCCACCAGTATCATGAATGCTACAGGAGTCACTTTTGTTCAGGATGTGCCCAAATAATAATTTGTAAGCCACAAACCTTCATCGTGTTTCGTAATTATTGGAGGGATTAAAGAAATGCTCAAGAAAAAGATAAATCATGCTTAAAATTTGAACCCTATTAATTAGGAAGGAAATTTAAAAATTAAGAAATGAGCCCCAAACTCTAAGGGTACCTGTGGCTACAGACATCAGTGGTGTGCTGGGTTTTGACTGCAGATGGCTGAATTTTCTGAGCTGGCTGCTAAACACAGCCATCATTAAAAAGAAAAACACTTAAACTTAATGATCAAATAATCTTAAAAGTAATAAATACTCAAAATTCACCTCCTTCCTAATGACTGCCTCCTCTGACTACCTTGCTCGGTGTCTCTGTCTCCCCTCCTCCCCATCTCGTGTGTGTGGGGAGGGACGGGGGCGGGGGTGAGGGGGTGTGCGCGTGTGGGTTCCTTTTTTTTCCCTTGTGGCAGGAATTCATATAGCCCAGGCTTGTCTGGAACTCACTATTTACTGAGGATGACATTGAAGTTCTGGTTCTCCTGCCTGTCTCTCCCAAGGGCTGGGATTACAAGTGTGTGCCAGCATGTCCAGTTTTACGCTGTGCTGAAGTGTGGAGCCAGGATCTTGTGCAGACAAGGTAAGCACTCTACCTGAGGGGCTGTGTTCCCAATCCCACACGTTTTCCTCTTACTTATGCACTTGTAGCTATTTGTATTGTTTGAGCTGTGTGGCTGAAATATGGTAGAATCATGACCTGAGCTTCCAGTCTTCCTTACCGAACCTTATCGTCAGTGACATCACACCAGTGGCCTACAGCTGACCATCAGTGACATCACACCAGTGGCCTGTAACCAACCTTGGTGCTTCTACATTGAGAATTGCCACATGCCCAAAGCATAAGCTCAGTTTATAATTTTATTTGTTGTCTACACTTAAGAAAGTGGGTATGGAGAAAATATTTTTAATTCGGAGTACATATAAGATACAGCAATCTGTAGTTCCTACATTAAGAATTTTATAAAATGGAGGCTGGAGAGATGCCTTAAGGGTTAAGAGCACTGACTGCTCTTCCAGAAGACTCAAGTTCAATTCCCAGCACCTACATGGCAGCTCGTTCCAGTTCCAGGGTGTCTGACATCCTCACACAGATATAGATGCAGGCCAAACACCAATGCACGTAAACTTTAAAAAAAAAAGCCCTCATGACTTAAAACTGATATTCAATTAGAAAGTAAAATATAAAAATAAATTCAATTAAAAAAGAATTTTGTAAAATGTTAGGGGAAATACTCCTTACTATTGGAAAAATGATATCTGACTTACCAGGGGAAATAGTAAATGGAATCCTGGCATCTGTTGATGGGTCTGCTTTCATTTTATTCCCATAAGTAAAAATAACATCTAAGAATGTTCACACTGAGGGTAACCTGGGCTCACTGTTGTAGTTTTAGATTAGCTACAGATACAAGAGCTCAGAGTAAGAGAGCAAGACTATTCTGTGAGGAAACCTCACAGCATACAATTTCCAATCAGGACAATTGTAAATTTAATCCTTTCTTGTCAATATTTTGTTAACTATCCTTTAATATGGATAAAGTTCATAATAAATTTACATGCACACAGGCATCTGCATTTTAGTCTTTTTTAAAATACATTTCATTTATTTATGTTTTGTGTGTCTGTGGGCAGATGTGGGAGGACAGAGGACAGCTTGCAGGATGCAATTCTCTCCTGTTCTGTGGGTCCCCAGGATTGAACTCGGACTCAGTAACAGGTACGTCTCTATCCGCTGGGCCATCTCACTGACTCTATAAGTTTTCACCAGAAGGACGGTTACTAAATGTTTACCAGTACGTCAGTAGAGATGGAATCCATACGACATCATAGCACTGATAATTATGGGATGCAGTTGGGAGACTTTGGAATGAGATTGCAGATTCGATACCTAAAACCACAGTAACTTTACCCCCAGATGGGACAGCAGACAGCCCCCTTGCAGAGTCTCTATGTACTTGGTGATGGTAGGCCAAGAAAGGTTTAGGAGGGGGGCAGCCAAGGAGAAGTCAGGAAGATCCAGGGCTCTGTTTGATTTTGGTCTCATTGCATCTGTTTATGATAGCAGCTGGACTGGGAGTTACTTAATGGAGTAAGAAATATGTGTCAGCAGCGTTGGTAGCTTATAAACTTGCAATTGCTATATGTGGTTGAGGTGACAAGAGGAGGTGTCTGCCACATGTGTCCACTCATGTCCCCTTCGTAGGAAGGAACCAAGCCCAGGCAGCACCATGACTGACACCTAAGCCATGCAAGGGTCATCTGTGAGGTCCTGACCAGCATTCGCTCTTCCGAACGCCAGTGCAGGACCTGAAAATGACAGCATTGAGCTCCAGGCTAGGTCCTGGAATTCTTACAGGACCTTAGCTGCTCCCAGCTCTGGTGTCTCTCAGAGGTGACTCCAGAAACTCATGTCTAGCAAGCAAATCTTCCATTATTTGAGAATGTTATTTACCTGAGCTCCCCATTTGCTCTGTATTGGTTTGAGCCAAAGAGGAGCTGGTAGCCCCCTTGTTTTCCTACTTTTGGCAAATTATAAGAAGAGCAACTTCACAAAAGTTAAGGACTGAGAACTTTCTCCTATTTTAAAAATATTACTCAGTCAAGTATGTAGTCAGACACCATCTTCAGTTAATTCTCTCTCAACTTCCAGAGACTATAATAAATAACCCGAAAATATCAATTCATAAAGAGAAGAAGTTTGGGGGTGACAGTTCATGGTGAATTGGCTTCTTTGATTTTGGCAACATAGCAAGTCAGAACATCCTGGTTGGACAACACAACCAAGAAAAGGCACCTCACCCTGTGTCTAGAACACAATGGGGAGAAGGAGACCAGGTTTCCACAATACTCTTTAAAGAAACACAACCAACAATCTAAAAACTTCCTATTAGTCACAATTTCTTAACAACCTCACTGCCTTCCAACAGTGTCAAGTAGGGGACTAAGTTCAAACTCGAGTTAACCTGGAGCACTCTCATGTATAAGAAGTCTAATGAAACGTGGAAACTACATTTATTTTCTTGGTCAAATGAATTCCAAATAAGGTAATTTGGATCAAGTCCTTCATCTCCCAGCTTCTTAAACTGTGGGTAGACATTGATATGGGGGTTACATGACTGAATGTCAGTCATAAAAACTTTCACAACAGTAAAAACTTTCTGAATATATAACAATGAAAAATGAAACAGGTAATGAACCCCAGGTGCTACAGACCGAACTCACCCAAGTTGCACCAGGCACCCTCACTGCATTCATGATTCTGAACTTACAACAGGCATGCTCTGTCCTGCAGACTATCCTGCCCCGCAGCACTGGCTGTTGCTGCCTCAAACACCTTGGCACACAGTTGTCTCAAATGTCAAATTTGAGACAACTGTGTGCTTTTCATTGCAGTGTTTTGGCTGTACAAAGTTCCCTCCGCTTACAGAAACATACTGGTTTAATAATGGACAGAGAGATTCCTTCAGGAATAAAGCCCATGGCAAACAAGAGTCTCAAAGTGACCCAATCAGATCTTCCGGGGCGTAGCTAGGGACTGTGGGACAATAGTCTCTCTCTCCTCTAAAGTGGTGTGATGTAGGAAGACAATGGACACAGGCAAGAAGAGTTAAGAGATACATAAAGAGACAGAACTATAACCCTCAATTTAAGAAGAAAAAAACTCTGAAACTGACTTAATCTCCAGAATTTTTGGTTAAATAAGGCAAATTCCTTTCCTATTTCAACTGGCTTGGACTGTTTGTCTCTCTTACAAGCTGAATGACTCCTTAGCAGGTGTAACCCTGGAGGCTTTGATGTGGAAACTGAACACAACTACAGACCTGTCTATGTGTCTTTCTCTTCCCAGGATGGTTCTGGTTCTGGGCTACCTCTCAGTTACTGCCCCCAGAAGACTTGAACAGGGCTCTCTGCTTCACTAGCCCCTAGCTCCTTCCTGCCCTCACATATTGTCCAAATAACCATTTAATATCCCTTTGGAGTAGGCGGGACTAAGTGAAGAGGATTAGCTAGGCGTAATTTTTTACAATCAACAGAAACAGCTGAGCAGTTCAAACCCAATCCAGTCCTTATGGTTAAAGCACACTGGCTCAGGCACCTATTAGTGGTGCTTTTTCTGACATATGTTTTCAATAAAGATGCAGCTCTGAAAACCCCTGAACTTGATAAAGAACAGGAAAATTCTAGAACTGAGTAGGAATATTGCCCCCTCCCCAAGCCAAAAAGCACATTTTTAAGGTGACCTGGGGTCAGTGTCCATCATCGGAATTTCAATGGTTGGAACACTTTTCTGCTGAGGACATTGCCTTCAGAGACTAGAGAATTAGTCATGCAGAAACTCCCTCTAAACGCTCGCTGTGAATCACAACCAGATTAGTAGAAACACTCATGTTTTTATTTGGGATATTTTCCCAGTATTTGCTAATTCATGCTAAATTGTTCAGTATCGATTTCAATAATGTATCATTCCTGTCACAAAGGAAAGCCTGGCTCAGCTGGCACACAGCTGTAAAACTTGATCATCTTAGGAAACACAGCTGAGGTTGCTGATGAGGTGGAAGATCAAGACACTCCAAGGTGTCTTTTTACAGGGTCCTCCTCTCTGGGCATGCCTCCATCTGTCCAGGCTGGTTAATCATTGTCTTCTGCAGCATGGAGGCATGGCCTGCACTGCCAGCCCCAGAACAGCCTGTTGTTGTTGTGCAAAGCCATTCTTCATGTACATTCTGACCCACACCTCTCATAAATCTTCTGTAGAAAAAGAACCTAGATTAAATATTTCTGAAGTGTGGATTCTTTTAAAGACAAAGTCCCCCTGTTCCAGAGCTAACTGTTGCTGATATCTGATGAATTTATAGATTACTGTGTATCTTTTTTTCTAACATACAAACATGTGAATCTATACTTGTACCTATAATCTATGTAATGTGATTTGAATATTCTAATGTGGACTTATATTGAAATGCAATATATACTGCTACTTAAAAAAATTGTTTTCATTTTATGTATATGTGTGTGCCTAAGTGCACGTATGTGCACCAGATGGGGACAGGTGCCCAAGGAGACAAGAAGAGTGCGTTGGATCCCATTGACTGGAGTTGAGGCTATGTTTGAGCTTCCCCCTCCCTTGTGGGTGCTGGGAACTGAATCCAGGTCTAGAAGAGCAGCAAGTTCTCTAAACTGTTGAGCTATCTAATCTCTCTGGACCCTAAGTTACTTTTTTATTTGCCGCAGATATATTGGACTTCCTTCTCAAAGAATGTATGTCTACTTTCTCATTGGTAAGGACCATTATGGGGTACCCCATTACATTAGTATGTATAACTTACCTGTAATTTATACTGATATACTGAAAGGATATTCTATATGCTCCTCACTTTTTTCTCATGTGAACATTTTTTAAGTTCTTTTTATGCATTTATTTGTCTGAAATATATTCCCAAATGAGTATTTTTCAGTGAAATGAAATATGGACGCTTTTTAAACTTTTTTTTATACTACCTAGAATTTCACATGCAGGCTGGGTGTTTGCACTAGATGCATACAGTAGCCTCCCGGAGGTAATCCTCACTTGGATTCCTTGTTGGATACTAAATCTGTATTTCCATCCAAGTGCATGAATCTCTGCCTTAGACTATGCAGTCCTGAAACCCAGCCACTCCAGAGTCTAAGGAACACGTCTTTATTTCCACCTTTCCTATTTCTGATATGATCATTGTTGACTCTTTTGTTTCTAGGCTCAACATTGAGCAACTCTTGGTGAATCAAAGTCACTGCAGCTCCCTGTACCATTCCCACCAATAAAATCTTTGCTTCTCATCTACCTCTGAATACTAGACAATTGCTAATCTCCTTGCTAGCTGGGCTTTCTCATTATTCATTCACTTGCTATTCTATGATTAATGACTCTTCTAAGTTATGACTCTGACTCAACCCCACTCCCTGTATTATATGCTGTGAATGATTCCTGGCTGCTTAACAGAATAACTGTGAATATAATCTGACTTTGAATGCTGCATCCCATTTTTCAGCTCAGCTGTTCAGTGATCCTGTTATATTCTCTCATTTTTTCTCCCAGTTCATCTCTTAATATGCTTGCTATCTCACAGAATGGAAATAATACTATGTTCCACATTATTTCTATTCTGAATATTTTCTCCAATAATTCCTTGTCCAAGATACTTTCCTTGAACATCTTTAAGCCGCATGTTTTCACCATCTATTTTGCTTCCTGTGTCTTAAATATTTTAACACTAAAGATAAGAATCCTTGGCTTCTGTTGGAGATTTTCCATCACACTCTCATTTAGTCCTTTGGACAGTGTCTGGGTTTTGTGTTGCTATAACAAAATACATGGTGCTGGATACTTTATAAAGAAGAAATGCTGATTTAGTTTCTAAGTCTTGTTTCTGGAAAGGCTAAATAGCATAGTTCCCGCATTTAATGAAGAGCCTCTGGTTTGTTTGCCAGGTGATGCGGAGATGGAAGGGGGAAAACATATGCGTAGAGGGATTCTAGATCCAGGCACACCTATGGCAACCTACTTTTACAAGTATTAACCTTGTCTCAAATGACCTAGAACTCCTTTAAGAGGGCCTCAATACAACTCAAAGTACCTCTCGTCAAGACCCAACCTCCTGAGGACCATTCATTACTTCAGGATACTATGTCTTAGCATGACATTTAATGTGGAAAATCACTTGTGACTCACAGCAGGCATTAATATTTTTATTTTCTTACTTTTCCCAAAGTCAGGAAAGTACCAACAGGAAAACATGTTAGCCTACTGCATGGTAAAACATGATTTATTACTAAAGATTGCTTAAAATCCAGTCTCCTTTGGAAATGAGCCTGAGGAAGTCACACCAGACGCCCTAGGTTATGGGATATACGACACACTTCTAGAAGCCTCAGAACCCATGAAGTGATACCAGGGTTTCCACAAGAAGGTTAATCCCACGATGGAAAGTTTATTCCAAGTGGCTGGTGCTTTTCAGAGGCTAGCTCTGCAGTGAAGCCCTACTCCATCTCCCACAGAAACCAGGAAGGCTGATCAGAAATGATACCCACCCCGTGGTGCGGCTGGCACACTTATCTTAGGTGACTTTGACTTTAGTTTCTCTGAAAAAAAGAGCTAAAACTTCTCTTTAAATTTCGTTTATTATTGTTTCTCAAGATCTCACTGCTCAGAAATCTGTGACAGCTTGTTTGTGCCCAGAATGTCCCAACTTGAGTAAGTCTAAAAGAGTAAGCAATTTCTCCTATTGATTAAGCCATTCCCATACCCTCAGCCCTTAAGAGGAAAAAGATGAGGCAGCTGAAAGACTTATAGTAATTGAATTTCCATATGTTTACTCTGATTTGAAGAAACTTAAAAACATACATAGCACTGATATTGCCAAGAGCTACAAGCTGGTACAGGTGACTCGAACTTTCTTTTTAAAGTAGTGAATTGTACAAGTTGGATTAATTGATTGATCTTGTACATGTGTTATTTTCATACTGCTACTAAGGCATACCACTCAACTGATCCAGAACCTTCAATAGCTCCCCAGTGTACCTAAGACTCAAACTGTGTGTGACTTGTAATTCCTTTGTTCAACCCATACTGCAACTTTTCATTTTTTGTGTTACACAGGGAGACCCAGCCTGCTATACCACACTCAGACTTGTGTTGGAATCCAGTGAACAACTGGGGACCATTGACAGACTTAGGAAGAAAGGTGTGGTGTGGTCAGGTGGGCCTTCAATGGGAGGGATGGACACATGAACAGATTTCATCCTGGATGCTCCTCTTCCGTGTGTCTCCGATGCTGATGCCCAGCATCCCAAGTCTTCCTCATCCTTCCAGGTCCATGTCAAGCACAGGTTGTCCCACCCCGAAGCGGGAGGCTGCTTCCCTTGGAGACAGTCAAAGCAGCAGTAGTCTGAGTTCTCCCGGAAGCACTGCGGCATGTCACTGTCCACCAGGGGCATTTAATGAGTGTCTAAAACATGCCGTTCACTTCTATTAGAACATCACATTCTTGGAGTGTGTGGTTAGATTTTAGACATCTTTCAATCCAGCTGACAATTTAGCCTAAGACACCTAGTGCAGATGAATATCCATCACAGACAAACTTCATTTGTGCTCAGGGACCTGATGCTGCGCACCATTTGCAGCTTTCTCTGGCGCCCTCTAGTGATGCCTGACACATAACAAGAAGCTAGCTGCATGTTCTGTTCCATCCCATCTGCCGGCATTTTACAGCTATCAGATGCCACACAGAGATTACATTCAACTACCAACAGGAAATTAAAACAGCATATTGTTACACCCCAAATGGATCAAGGTCTTCTGCATGCCAAAGCTGTGACAGACAGTCTATGGACGTTTTTCACTTCACTGGCAGGTCAATGAGGAGTGACTGTGCTCTGGTGTTCAGAGGAGAGGAAACTGGGGCATGGCAGTGTCAACAGAGTTGCCTAAGGCCCCTAGTGTGTTTTTTTTTTTTCCCTCATTGCATATCAGGCAGGTTGCAGCATGCAGAAGAATATACTAAGACTCCTGATCAATTAGGCTCTGGGGCTGCAGTGCATTGCTCTCAAACTTTGTTAGGTGTCTTAATCAGGATGGATGCTTATAACAGGCAAATGGGAAGAGCGGGCAGCAGCTCGGTTTGAAATAAAGTGGAAATTGTGTATGGCAATGGGACCAAAAGCAAAGGCCCATTCTGACTGACAGTTACGTTCAGATCTCCCAAAGTGGTCTCTATCAGAAGAAGCCTAAGATGATATTGCCTTGCCTATAAAAGGTTTCCGTAAAACCTAAGTGATCAGGGCTAGAGACATGGTTCAGGGGTTAAGGCTACTTACTGCTCTTGTAGAGGCGCTGGGTTCAGTTCCCTGCACCCATGTTAGGTGGCTCACAACCGCCTGTAACTCCGCTTCCAGGGGGATCTGATGCCCTTTTCTGGCCTCCGTGGGCACCTCCATGCATAGGGTGCGCATACAAAACAGAAAGCAGGTATACCCATGAATACATAAATTAAAATAAGTCAATGCAAAAACTGAAGTGATTTGCACAGCATCTCCAGGTGTGCTTTGTCGTCTGTTAGCACCACAGCTTAGCACTGACACAGGAAAGCAGGGCCACCATCAGTGCTGATCCCATGCTGTCAAAACTTAACAGAGATGCCTAAAATAAAAAAAAACTGTTTCCTCCCATGTTATCTTCTCCCAAGGATGTAAACAATGGGGATGATTCTCATGTGGCTGAGGTTGGGGATTTTAATAGAAATTTATTTCTATCCTCGAAACATAATACCAATTTTTTGAGAGACCAAGTTTAAATAGAAGAACCCCCTCCCCTGAGTGTAAATTACGATTAACAAGAGACATCTGTTTCTGTTTAACGCTGAGCAGGGAGATCTACATTAGAAGCTATGCTTTACGGAAATGCCAGTGAGGAAAATCAGCCGGTCCTTCTGTCTCAGGTGCATTTGTAGATTTGAAGTCATTTTAATCACCAGCAGATTTCTCTCCCTCCCTTCCTCCCCCATCTTGGAATTAAATATAAAATACCTTTAACTGTATTTAAGCCATGTTAGCTTATGAGACAGTGAGCAGGTGTGTGTGTGCGTGTGTGTGTGTGTGTGTGTGTGTGTGTGTGTGTGTGTGTGTGCATGAATGTATGCAAAGAGACGGGAGAAAGTGTGAGATGGGAAGAGAAATTCTTTGGAAACAAGCTCCCAGGCTGCAATTCCCAGCAAGCACTTCACCTACCTCGTGGGGAAACCAGATCTTACATCTTCTCCACAGACTTACAAAAAATTATTTTTAGGGATGATTCTGGCACTTGGAAAGATAGTCAAACAATAAATGATGCCTCATTTAAAAACTGAAGTGGAATTGGAAAGCCTGAATGTGAGACATGGGGCAGCCAGTGGGAGTCAAAAAGTGAACCAAGCGCTGTGGTACCCAGAGTCCAAAGCCCAGAGCCCTTCAGAGGGAACCGGCTTCGGCTTCCCAGTCCATCTACCAATTGCTTGTGCTGTGACCCTGAGAAAATGAGTTAGCCTTCCCAAGCCTCCTTTGCCTCCTCTGTAAATGAATATTCATTTCATAAGTCTGTGGTGAGGAGAAAACCAAATGAATCCTCATTCCAGGTCCTTTGCTAGTGCCCAGACTACCCCCCACCCCTACACACACACACACACACACACACACACACACACACACACACACACACACGCACACACGCACGCACGCACGCACGCACGCACGCGCACGAGAGCCACAGGCACACTCTCAGCATGTGTTTGTTGCTGGCCTTGGTCCTTGGTTTCCTTCAGTTTACTTAGAGGAGACTGTAGCCTGTCACCTGCTTAAATCATAAGCACCCTTCCATCATCACACCCTTCCTCTTACAGAGCGACTGAGCCTGATTACCTGAGATGAAGTAAAAGAAACAGATCAGAAAGTTCCGTCCCTCCTGGGCTAATTAAACAAGGGCCCATTCACCTGTCTGTGGGTCCCTGAGTCAGATGGAAGTCCAGTACGTGGACCTGACAGTCCTCAAAAAGATGCTGTGTCCCTTCACCACCCAAACAAGGAAGACCTAGTTTGCTTCTGTCCCATAACTACAGAGCGTCCCAGGCTTGCTATAGAAGGACTTACTGTATCCTTACGGAGGAGCAAAAGCCGTCCACATCGAGGAGAGGGCAGATTTTAAACTTTACTCTCTTCTCCAGGCCAGCCCTACACATTCGGATACTTACTCAGGATGCCTGACGGCGATAGCCCATAGTCAGCCAGCCACGAGATCACAGGGAAGACTACCAAGATCACACACAGTGCTGTAAGCTATGCGTGCTTTTTTTTTTAACCAGATATTTTCTTTTTTTCTTTATTATGTATGTTTTTTGTTTGTTTGTTTTGAGACAAGGTTTCATCTCATGTAGCACAGGCTATCACCCAATATGCTATATAGACAAGGATGGCTTTGAGTTTAAAAAGAAAAACCTATTTGTTTTTATTGTTTGAGAATTTCATAGATGTATGTATATAAAATGAGTTTTGATTGAATCTGCTCCTGATCCCTCACCTCCAGTCCCTTCTTATCTCATCCCCCACTTTTCTTTCCCAACCTAATGTACTCATGCTTTCCCTTTCCTCACTGTGTAGCCCTGGCTTGCCTGGAACCTGCAGTGTAGACTAGGCTGGCCTTGAACTCACAGAGATATAGCTGCCTCTGCTTCCCAAGAGCTGGAGTTAAAGGCCCAGGCTACCACACTTGACCATATGCTTTAAAAAACAAACAAACAACAACAACAACAACAAAAACCTCACTGCGTGTCTACACAGAACATCCATATGTTTGGATGTAGAATCAACAACTTACCAGAGCATAAGTAGCTTCTCAGGGTCCAGGTCCCTTAAAAAAAAAAAAAAAAAAAAAAAAAAAAGGTTTTCCATCTCCCATCAGACATCAATTGCCAATGGTTCCTCAATTAGTGGTGGGATTTCATGAACCCCTCCTCCAGACCTTGAACTTCCAAGTATTGGTATTATAGGAATCTACCACCACTTATGGTTTATGCTGTGCTAGGGACTGAACCTAAGGCTTAGTGCGTGCTGGGCAAGTGCTCTATCCACTGAGCTATACCCATGAGTTGGCATAAGATGTTTTCATCAAATGATAACGAGTTCTTTGGGGGCATAACCCACGGCAATCCAAGGACAACTTGTAATTCTGTGCACGCTCTGTAAGCTTATTTTTTATTTCCTCCTTCCCCTGCGTTTCTACACCTTCCTCTCAAAAATAAATAAACAAGAAACAGTAGATTGTGGGAAAGTAAGCCATATGTGCTCAAGAAAGCAACTGAAGGAATAAACAAGGCATTGGGATATCCTGATGGAAGAAATGTCCCCCAAAGCAACATGTGCCTGGGGCACATAAACCTTGACATTTCTAAAGTGCAGGAGACTTGTCATACCCTTGTCATACCTCTCTGCAAACCATGATTTCAAGAGTTCTCTTGGACAAGGGCCACTGATGAGTGCTCAGTAGCCCAGGAATGAGAGGCAAAGACTCAGACGGAGCTATGAGGGAATGAAAAGCAATTACCCATGCTGACAAATGCCAACTGTCTGCAGAGCGCTACGCTCCATGAGTTTCACTTTGCTCAATCCTCGGCGATTCTGTGCCTTGGGGACTGATATCCCCATCTGCAGACGAGATAACTGAGTCCTGACGCTGTGAAAGGACAAGTCCAAGGGAATAGGATGCTGAGTGAGAGCTGAAATTTCAACCTAAATCCGGATGAGCAGGCTGCTGGTTTCCTCTCATTGTACCAACCTTTTTATGAAGAGCAGAAAGAAGTTACCTTCTCAGGAACCTGAGATGATTCCCTAACCAAGAAATATTCTTACTGCTATGATTAACAGTTTCCTTCAGAAAATTCTGCTAAACCCAGATGCATATCTTTTTGTAAAATAAGATTGAGCAGACAACAGCAATTCGGCTCCTACCTAAAATGTGACTGAATATTCTCTGAGGGGCAATCTCTAGGGCTTCACACTCTGCAGTTCTTTAATAAGTAATGATTAAGACAAAACTGTAATTTGATTATCACACCCAATACTTACAAGATTTTTGTTATATTTCTTAAGTATTCACTATGTGAAAAGAAGCTCCATGCAGTCTTGAGAATACACAGTGACCTGGGACCAAGATGCAATCTGATTGAATTTCTACCATATGTAAGGACGACAAGGAGCATTTTACCACTCAGGTGCTAACATTATTGTCCAAAATTGACCATGTATATTCCAAGACCTTGGTAAATATTTTCTAACAAAGTTTGGTTCTAAGACCCACAAATGTATTACAGGTATTTGTGCATAGGAACTTCAAATCTCCTCATTCATTTAATATTGTATATACCCATTTTAGTGTTTCAAAACACCAATTCCCACTTTATTTTGTAGTGGGCAGTGTAAGTGAGAGTTCCTGTGTATAATTCCCATATTTCCAATGAAAGTAAAGGTATATATATATTTTTTAAAAAAAAAACCCTGCAACTTTGTACTTAGTACATAAAGGGAATGAAAATCAAATTTCATTTACAAAGTTCTAATCCCAATCACCTTTTTTAGACAAAACAATCAAATCACAACAATTTTATTCCCAAATACAATGTTCTTTAAACACAAGACAATCATTTTGCAATGCTTTACTGAGTACAGAATGTGGGGAAAATGATAGGTGTAGATTTTTTTGCAGGCCATGTGAAGTTTTCTTAGTTGATGTTCCATTGCTATAACAAAAGACCTTAGGCTGGAGGGATTTACAAAAAAATACATGCACTTATTTTCCTGACAAGGAATGGGTTCCTTTCACTTTTATTTTTTCAGTACTGACAATTGAACCCAGGGCTTGTAACACACTAGGCATGTGTTTTACCACTGAACTACACCCTGAGCCCATGTGGTTAGGGTCTCAATATGATCCTGGTCTTGAATTCGTTGTGTAGCCCAGGCTGGATCTGAACTCAAGCTTCTCTTGCCTCTGTCCCCTGTGCCATGATTCCATTCTCTCTCTCTCTCTCTCTCTCTCTCTCTCTCTCTCTCTCTCTCTCTCTCTCTCTCACACACACACACACACACACACACACACACACACACACCTGAATAAGCTCCCTCTTTTATTACTGTCTACTCTTAGAACAAATCTCTTCCCAGGACTAAACCCACTCCCTGAGATATTGGAATCAGAGGCCCCAGTTGAAAATCTTGTCTGAGCTCTACCTTGGAGTCATCCCAACCCATGTTTTCAACCCGTGAATGAATACCCCTCCAAATGATTTCCTGTGAGAATTGTTCCCACCCAAACTGTTACTGCCTTACCAGCTGAGGCCCCAGACACCATGGAACAGGATTAGCCAACCAGCTGTGCTCTGTTTAAATTCCCGACTCACTGGCAAATCATTATTAATCCTTTCTGTCTTCCAAGGGCCCAGGAGAGGAGTCAGAAACACATGGGCAGTGGCTATAAAGGGGAGGAAGTTGCTTTTCCCAGAAGTCCCTTTGCTGTGAGAAAGAATGCTGATATGGGCATACTGACCTTGAACTTGATGGTAAGAGCCATCTGTCACACAAAGGGAGAGAAAAGAACTCAAGGTAACTAAAAGAACCCCAGTCAAGGGATATGAACAGATAACTAAGAACCTGCAGAAGCCGAGTTTCCCAGAGAGCCAAAAAGAATCCGCATTTTTAAACAGATAGAAATAGTGACTATGATTGAATAGTTTTTTGAATGGCTGGGTTGGTAGGGAGGAGCTAGCCTACGGAATAACTGGAAACCAGGGATGTTCCCCTCTTTCAGAGGAGGCTTGATTCGTCCCAACTAGAGTGAGGTGATCCTCAAGCTAATATTAAGCACATGTAGTTGGTCACAGAAATTAATGTTAGGCCCATGGTGGGGGGAAATAAAAAGTGCTATTTTGGATAAGATATAAGGGAAAGACAGACAGACAGTGGCCTTTGGTTATTTGAGAAGATAGAATCTTTCCTGAACCTGTCATCACCATGTGTACACTGGTCCTTTCTCTTTCCCTTTCCTAAAAAATTCAGCTCAACCTTTGCTCTTATATTTGTTTTATGGGCATGTGTATCTACTGGACTTAAGCTTGGTGTTCCCTTCTCCCCGCCTGCCTCATCGACTGGGAGAGAAACATGGAAAAACAGCTCACTGCTGGGTATTGAGGTGAGTGTGTAATCAAGATGCACACGCAGAGCATCCTACAGAAGCGTAGAAGAGAGGTGCTAAGTAAGACAGAGTACTAAATCTCAGGAAAGGGCTTAGCTAGAAGTTCTGGTAGCAGTGTGTTCTGAGAAAAGGAGGGGATGTCTTGAGGGAAGCAGCAGTAGGGAGGAGGGGAAGAGGAAAAAGGGATGATGAGCAGCCCCCCATGCAGGTACCTGGAAAGTGGGCAAGCTGAGGAGCAAGAGTTGTTTGGTCCTCTGCAGACTGCACGTCCCGTCATCATCCAACCTCACTACCAAGTGCTCTATTGTACTCATTATTTGGTCAGTCAGGCTACTTGGCCCACCGAAGGAAGGGCTGTGTGGTTTGTCACAGCATCCCTCGGGCTCTCTCGATGCCTCATCAATTCAGTCTGTGCTTACTTAGCTCCATGTGCATTTACCGTCCATGCCAGGTGGTAAATGACACCAGCTGATCAAGAAAGATGTGTCTCCAACTTCGTTCTGAACCCAAAAATCTCACTAGAATGAATGCTTGATTACCATCAGGTTAACACCACCAATTTACTTGGAACTGTTGTCCGGCCTAAGAGATTTAGCCCCACAATAGGGTGATCATTTTTGACTTTTGGTTCTGTCCTGCCATCTGAGTGATCTTGAATGCTTTCCACTTCATTTCTTAGCTGTGGAGTAGGTAAGACAATAAAGTTCTGCTATAAATACAGAACAGGAGTCATTTTGTAGTGTTTGGCACATACTAGTCCCTTAAAATGGGAAAGTGAATCTCCTTGACTCTCTCCTTGTTCCGAGCTCTTCCCTTTATAGTCTGTCCTAAAAGCCACAACCAAAGAGAGATGAATTTTAACACAGATCCTCTTTTATTCTCATAAGCCTTCTTGCTGAGTTCTTTTTGCAGTCATTTCTTTTATTTTTGAGATTACAATATAGTTACATCACTTTCCCCTCCCTTTTCCTCTCCCCAAACCCTTCTATACACCTCTACTTGATCTCTCCTTCAAATTCATGGCCTCTTTTTCATTAATTGTTGTTACACACACATACAAACATACACACACACACACACACACACACACACACACACACATTTTAAATATATAAATACAACCTGTACAGTCTGTATAATATTACTTGTATGCAAACATTTGCAGGGCTGACTGCATGACATTGGCTAACCAATCAATGTGCTCTTCACTGGGGAAGTCTACTTCTCCCAGTCAGTGCTCCTTAATTCTTTGTGAAGAGTTGAGGCCTCTGAGGCCTTGGAAGCGTTCCTCCATCCACTTTGCGTGTCTATTGGTGTTGTCCTTTCTCTGCTCATGTTTTGGCAGTCATGTTGGTGAGAACTTGTGGGCGTAGCTTTAACATACCCGGGAGACACAATCTCACAGTAAACTCCCTGATCCTCTGATTCTGACCATCTTTCTGGCCCCACTTCTGCAATGTTCCTGAGACTGTAGGTTGTAGAGGTATCCTTTGGGACTGGGCTCCAGAACTCTGCATTTTGATTGGTTATGATTTTCTGTATTGGCCTCTATTTTTGGCAAAGAGAAATTTCCTTGTTGGGGGTGAGGACTACACTTATCTGTGAGTATAAGGACAAATATTTAGAAGGTAATTAGGAATTAATGCTGGCTTTGTAAAGTGGCGGTTGTAAATTCTCCTCCAAGATCTACGACTTCACCAGCTCTTGGTAGTTGGCCAGGTTTCCAGTATCAGGCATGGTTTCTCTCTTGTTTAGCAGCCTTAAGTCCAATTAGAGAGCTGTTGGTTATTACCAAGGTATGAATGCCACTACTGTGCCCTCAGGGTTATCATGCCATGCTGATCATTGATGTTGTTCCTGGGTTTCATAGCTGGGTAGGAATTTTGGTTGCTTACCTCATTTGGAAGCTTGCGTGATGCCTTTGGTACCATGAAACCTAGTTCTCAGGGAGGAGGCATTCAGATTAGTCCCAGCTCAGGGGCCTGTGGGCTCTGCACGTGAAGTGCATGGAGCCTTTTCTTTACTGAGTTCTTACTGCTGTACTCTTTCTATAAATTATTTACAGTCATTTCTGAGTGTAGCTGGGTAAGCCCCGCCTCTGATTACCAGGTACTAGGATGCCTATTGCCTGTTCCAGGCCACATAGCTGGGAAGGTGCTGGCTGGAACTGGTACTCAGCAAGTGGGTCTGCATGGACTCATAATTGTAGACCGTTATTTTCAGAAGTCCTAGGATTCATTCTTAAAAAGAGCTATTATTGAAAACCGAATGAAAACTCATTACTTACAATTACTTTTGACATTTCACTGCAGTCTAGCCAGAAGTTAGCATGCCACTGCCCAACACTTAAATCTTACCCACCACCTCACTTTGTAAAGAAAGTTTCATTGACATAGCCTCATTTATTTGTGAAGGGTCTGTCATCTGTTGAGGGCTTTGCAGAAGCAATCTTACCTAGTCAATCTAAGGTTCTGATGAGGAGGAAGGAGTCACAGCACCTGGAGTTTAATTGGGGCCCAGTTCTAATTTTGCAAGAATAGTTCTGTGGAAGGTATATAATTGCTCTGTGACTGGTTCCCTAATTGTATAATGGTGGCATATGGCTTAGCAGTTGGCATTCAGAAACCTTAAAAAAAAATTCAAGACATTGGAAACAGGACAGTAATGCTAGTCATCTACAGTTTCATCCTCTCCACAGTTAGTGGGTCAGAGGTCACTCTAGGACTGGCAGAGACACAAAAAGACCAAACGAAACAGCTCGCCTAAGTTTACTATGTCCAGTGACTCATATTCAGCCCAATATTTTCTGATGCTGGAATACACGTCACTTCTAAATGTAAATCATCAGGCACCAACCAGGGGCTCAGCTCTGTCTTCAGCTCATTGAAATCTTAGTATGAACACAGACATTAGGATGGGAGGGTTACTTGAATGATACCAGAGAGTTTTTGTTTTGTTCTGTGTACATGCACGTGCCAGTGTTATAATTCAAAAGACAGGGGATTAGTATTTATTTGGAATACACTATGAAAATATCAAAAATTTTAAGCAGTAAAGACACATGGCTTATGCTACAGTATGGTTAATATTCTTTCTAAAGTCAGGGTGTATGAGTGACTGTATTAGTCACATGTGTGCTGCTATGACAAAAACTCCCAAGAGAAACAACTGAAGGAAATGCAGATACATTATATCTTGGCTCATGGTTTCAGCCCATCACAGAGAGGAGGTAGAGTGACTGAATCAGTGGCAAGAGAAGCATGATGCTACAGATGATAGTGTCATGGTAACTGAGGAGGCAGAGAGCATATGCTGGAGCCTTTAAATTCTCCTCTAATGACCCCCTGCAGCCATCTAAGCACCCCCACAACCTTTAAAGCATCAATGCATCAGTAAAATATCATCATCCACTCAAACATGAACCTGTGGGGACATTTCTGATAGCAACCACAGCATTCTATGCCCAGCTCCCAAATTCCTGAGGGCTTTTCGAGCCTGCATTCCAGACTTGTCTAAATTCTCACCAGAAACTAATTACAAAGAACTACAAACCACATGGTCATCTTTAGTTACAGGGATAATTCCACTTCTTGGGTACCAGTTTCTGTATTAGTCACTTTTGCATCACTATGAACCAAAATACCCAACAGAATAACTTAAAGGAGCAAAGATTTATTTGGACTTACAGTTCTAGCCCATCATATCAGAGACAGCAAGAGAGAAAGGCTCAGTCAACAGCCATGGATATATGAGGTGGTGATTATTCATGCAGAGGTGGACCAAGAAACAGAACATCTACTAGAACCAATCCCATCCAGGTACCTAATTCTGAAATAGTCCCACCTCCTATAAGTTCCAAAGCATCTCAAAATATCACATGGTCTCTCCAAATCCTCAAAATGTGTGCTTGTGAAAGACATTTCAGATCTAAATTATAATAGGTGACTAATTAACCCATCTATGGAAAGCTTCCAATGTTTCCTTGGTAACCCCTTGGTTCCCATGACAGGATCTCTGATAATCAGTGTGTGGCTCTGGAAGGGGCACTTTGGCACACAGAGATTTCCAAGTTAAAATTCTGGCAAACATTGTATATTCTTTCCTCTCCTTCCTTAATCACACCCATATCAGTTAAACAATGGCTAATTAACATTTTGAGGTTTTCTCTTCTACTCCAAGCCCCTTAAACTAGCTTCATTCCCAGCTCCCATGGTCAGTCATTGTGGCTAGTTGTCCATACAGGGCAGTAGTTATGGCTCTATCTCTGAAATCTCCAGTCAGGATGTGGGTGTAGCTCTTGGTCATCCCTGTATTGACCATGTAACTATTCCAGCAGGGACAAACCTATTCTAAGAAGTAAGTGTGCCTCTCCTTTTGGCTATCAGACTGTTGAAACAATGGGTCCCAAAGAATTGACTCTCCCCAGAAATCTGATGCTAGGGGAAAGAGAAAGATCGAAGCTATTCCAGCCAAAAAAGGAACTTATCTCCAGGGAAGATATTTCACACAGTCCTGACAATTAATCAGAATACCTTGTAAGAGAGACTGGAGCCCAGGCCATGGTGGGTCAATGATGGGTAGGACCATACCTTGCCCAGGACTGCTTTAGTTATGCATACCTATTGCCCTCTGTTTAAAGCTAAGTCAGGACCCAAAAGATGCACTTGGGGCCACTGGCCTCATTATCTGTCTCCTACCTAAGAGGACCATATTGAATGAATCCCCTTTCTCTGCTCTTCACTGTCTTCTTGTTAATTAACAGACTGAGGAAGAGTGGTGGATCCTAGCTTATCAGGGCGGACAGAGCCTAGGCTTTGTCCCTAACCATCCTGCTAACAACCAGGACATTTTAAAGTAAATTTAACTTTCTGGCTTATAGTGCGGTTCGGGAATTAGAAAGGTCAATGCTGACAGTAATTCCTCTTGGGCAAGTGAAGCCCATAAATGCTGCTATTGGTGTTCTGGTGTTCATGTTGACAAGAAGCACATCAACCTGTAAGCCAAAGCATATCAATCCAGTTTCCTTACTCTGAAGCCTGCTCACACCGAGGCCTGTGTGAGATTTCTAAAATACTCACATCCTCTCTGCTCTCTTCCACCCCCAGCATACAACTCAGAATGTCTGCCTTGGCCTATACATGCGTGTTATATACTCCTCATTTTGAAACCCTGCCTTCCTAATTATACAGCTCCTGGAGGTCACGCTGTCTAGTGTTCTTTCCATGTTTGCCTCAACAATGACCGACCAAGTACTTAAAGTACTTGGAATACATTGCATTGTATTTGGCCAAATTTGTAGCTCATTAGAGATATCTTCCTTAGAGAAATCATTGAAGGCCATCATTGTGAGGCCTTCCCTTCCTGCCCATCACTATCGCTGGCCTTACTTACCTACCACGATTTACTTTTCACTTTAGCCCTTGTCTGTTAGGAGCTGTGCATTTATAACTGACCTTACGTCCTACTGGCAAGAATAACAATGTTGGACGGATCCTTTGCCATATGCATCACTGTATGTCTAGAACCCAAAAGGGCACCTGCTTAATAGGAGACACTATGGACTTATCGATGAACTAAACAAAGGAAAGCAGAGGGACAAATACAGGCTATCCTGTATCTCGGTACTTTGTTTTTTAAGTCTACTCTAGGCTTTGACACAAAAGCCTTTCCCCACCTGTCTTCTTTGGAAACTCTGATTCATGCATCATGGTCTGTCTTAATCAGTAACTCTGACGTAATGCCTCCCTTGGTTTTTAAGTGAGGGAGAGATGTTTTACCTCTGCTGTCCTTGTGACTTGGGCTTTCAATGACTGCAACATGTGTAAACCTTTAAAAAGTTGTTCCACACACATATTCTCAGAGCTTCAGCATGGAGACAGGCTTTGATGGATCTGGTTAGAGATTTGTCTATGCATTCACAGGGATGATGGAAGATGGCTGATGGAGTGAACCATGTCCCCTCTTTCCTCTAGAAGTTTGCACAGTGCCTCTCAGATGAGAATCCTGGCAGTGGGGATGATTGAGAAGGATATCTCCAAGCAGATGTCCTGGTCATGAGACAGACTCTACTCGCCAAATTGTTTATCACCCTTGGCCTTGAGGACTTCTGCTTTTCTGCAAAAGGGTCCCAGAAGGGAGCTATTAATTTTAGCCTACGTTAGTGTTTGGTAAAGAAAATTCTGGAAACTTACATTTTGAATCAGCCCAGGCACCCAGCTTGGGACAGAGTACCAATTCTATCCACCAGCTTATTATATTTTTTTTCACTTTTCTAAATAAGTCATAGGAAGTCTGTAGACTACAAAAAGAATCCTCATTGCAAAGCAACTCAGCAACTCATCTCCTCCCTGCTCCAAGTCAGGAGGTCCTTAATTTTCATTTCCTGTCATGTGTAGAAGGTACACTGAAGAGCTGGCGAAAAAAACATTTTTGATGTGAAAAGCTCCAGCTGAGCTAATGGATAAACGTTTGTGGGGGAGGTGAGGAAACAGGCAGCAGTTAGTGGGGTAGGGAAAAGAAATTGATATTAACAACAACAACAACAATCATGGTTAAGATTAATTCTGATTAAATATATGGACCCCAAATTATGAAATATTTTTGTACCGAAATTCTTGGGACTAGGTTAGAGGTGGAATTGGATGTTTGGGGGAGAGGGGCTGTTTTAACTTTATTATGGCTTCTAAAGAGAATCCATGAACACTCATCCCCCTACACACAGAGAAACAGACAGGCAAACCCCTCCCCCAATTCTGGTTTTCAGATAATCTCTACTTTTCTTACCTTCATTAAAACAGCAACATATTTTCATATACCAGAGAAAGAACACTGGACCCTGGGTATTTCCCTGCAACAACACAAACCACTAGGACATAATCCAAAAACTATCACGCTTTACTTTTCATCCACAGACACAAGCTGCCCGGCCGTCTCCAAGCTCTGACGGCATCTGATTGGGGACATTTGCCAAATAGTGAATATTAGGAGAATTATAAAGCCCCGATGATAGACAAGTTGTCATTCACATACAAAGGGTGAAAGAAAGGCATTCTGTGCAGACAGAGTGGGGAAAGCAGCCCATGTTTCCTCTCGCTTTCTGTTCCCTGGGAGAGTCAGTGTGAGCACAAAGCCATGAAAACAATAGACCCAGCTGCGAGGGCAGTAAGGCAATTTATTAGGGAGATGACATTTTTAATGAGAAACACTTGCGGGAGGAGAACAAAGGGCCTGTTTGGTCCGAAGGATGCTCTCGAGTCTCCTCTGAAGTGCATGAAAAAGTAATTTTGTTTTCACGTCATACTACAAGCAGTGGAATTTCCTCAGACTCCAGATGTTGTCCAGCACAGATGCTGAACAAATGGAACAAACGTCTTAAGAGTTTTAGGGAGAAAAAAAAAAA
>CABHPP010097739.1:0-25337 GCA_902168425.1 Peromyscus attwateri | reverse complement strand
ACACACACACACACACACACACACACACACACACACACACCACACCACACATTCACATGTTGCGTCTGTGTGTGTATGTGCATGCCTGACTGCTCATATGAACGGCTGTCTGAAGAATCCCATCATTTATAGTGGCAAGAGGAAGTCTTCTGCATCAGCAGCATCTCCTGCCTCCCTCACCTCCTAACCCAGTTTCTCTCCTCTCTTCAACCAGCTATGGAATCCTTCTTTGAGCTAACTTTGGACTGAACGACCATACCAGATACAGATAAAATCTAGCTGTTCTGAAGGATGCAAGGAAAGATATATTGTAATCTCACTGCTCCCTCCCAACCCCCCAAGCTGCTGCCAACTGCTAAATTAAGTCTGGGCTTCATAGGAATCGAATTTGAAAAGGAAAATTAGGCCCAAGGAAGTGTATTTTAAAAAACTCTATCCAGCACTGAAGGTCAGATTTCTTGAGCTAAACAGACTGGGTTCAAAATAGCAAGGCTATTCCCCCTGCTTTCTGAGAAAACAACCAAGTACGAGTTCCTCTTGAGCAGGTAGCCTATGGGGACAAAGTAGATAAAATAATTGAGAAAGAAACGAACCTAAACTAATCAAACTAACAGAGCATGTGTCCTCTGATGACAGTATTTCATAGCAATGCAGGCTTCATTTACAGAATTATCCTCCACACTTGCAGTAAAGGTTCAAAACCCTTTGCTTAAGATTGGAGTCACATTTCCCTTTCGGAGCTAATGTGAACACTAGAATTCTTTCCTGAAATTTGATTGCTTGCGGATTAAGGAAGCACACCAGCAGCATACTGCTTTCAATCCACCCTCAATTACTCAAATGTAGGATGTTCCTTGGTGTGGTACCTGCAGATGGGCATCACTGAAAGCACAAATCGATGTAGAACTCCATAGGTTTCTAGATGGTCGGAGAATGAGCAAACTCAAGCTTTATTGTTTTTGTCACAGTAAGTGTTCTCCTTTGTACAGGAAGCTGAGTCACCTATGCTTTGCCAGATCTTACTGTCCTCAGAAATCAATGATCAGGAGACGTCAGGATCTGGTTGTGAATGAGGATGTGTCACTCTGAAGAAAACCCAATGTTTACGTTTTTATCTGTTGATATTTTAATTAACAATTTAAGTGCTATGTTTGCCCTGTGAGTTCAATGGGAAAAACTCTGCAAATAAACAGCAGTTCCCTCTTGGACAATCACTCTGTAAATTAGCTTACTTTGTCAATAAAGTGCATGCCTATCAGGCTCTTCAAAGCAGCGGGGGTAAGGATGTTCATTTACTTAAGCAGTAGGTTCTACCATTAGCGTGTGTGATTGGTGTTAATTAGAACTGTGTGTGCAGGTCTCCCTGCCACAGAGCCCACATTCTCAAAATCCTAGTAACAATCAGGCTATTAATAAATTAAGTACCCATATTTGTTTGTGTTCTTCTTTAATCTAATTGAACATTTTTTTTGAGTGATACTATTTGATAAGCATTTGAGGACTAGGTTTCTTGGTACTAGAATGGTTTCAATCATGCTTGATGGCTGCTTTTAAACAGTTTAATATATGTACAATATTCATTAAATTTTGACAATGGGTGAATGCGGAAAGCTGAATATTTTAATTATTGGGGGCATTTTTTTAAAGCTATGTTTTCTCTTTAAATTGGCTTTGATAATATGAATGTCTTATTTCCTCAAAAATGAAGGTTGAAAGAATATAAATTCAATTTACCAACATCCAAGCGAATTTAGAAAGTATTAGAAGGAATCTACGAGAGATATTAAGGTTGGATAATTAAAGCAATTATGTGGATAGCCGAGATGATGTTAGTGGAGCCCTGGGTTTCAAGAGATCAGCCCCCCAGTGTGGGAAGCATTTCCCCTTGACCTAATATATCCAGACTCCAGAGATCCCTTTTAGCACTCTATCTCACTTTGCCTTAGGACACACAACCTAAATGTTTCTCACTTAGCGAGAAACTGGACATCTAGCAAGCCAGTGTAACTAACTCAAAGGCATTTTCAAAAGTGCTAGCTGGAGTTTAAAACAAAATGTGACCCATGTAACACTTCATTGGAGTGTTCACTATTAATATTAAATATTACTTTTTATTAGCCAGCCCATGCTTCTCTGGAAGAGTTAAGAAATATTTAATTCAACTTAGCATTTTATATTTGTCTGTATCTTGTGGAAAGCTTCTATAACTTAGACCATGTGGAGCCTTTTGGAAAATTCTACATCTGGAACTCACAATGGCAGCCCTTTAAAGTATTTATATTTTTGAGATTATAATATAATTAGAATATTTCTCCCTTTACTTTCCTTGCTCTACACTCTTTCATATACCCTTTCTTGTTCTCTTTAAAATTCATGCCTCTGTTTTTATTCACTGTTATTGCATTCATATATATATATATATATATATATATATATATATATATTTATAAATATAACCTGTCCAGTCTGTATAAGGTTACTTGCATGTATGTTATTAGGACTGACTATTTGGTAATGAGTGACTAAGTGATATATTCTTCCCTGGGAATGACTATCGCACCCACTCTTGGCACTCCTGAATTACTGCAGTTTTCTGTGTAAGGTTGATGCTTTCTGTAAAGAATCAACAGTCTCACTATGAACTCTTTATTCAGTTTCCTGTCTTAATTATGGCATTGTGTTTCATGGATGCCTTCAAACTGGCTGGGACTGACACTCCAAGTTCTTGAAACCATTGCAGGTACATGAAACTGAGAGGATCTTTCTTAATGATTATAAAAGCTGGAGAAATCTTATAGAGAGCAGTACCAAGAAACAATTACAGCCTGCTATCTGATTTTGTTAAACGTATTTATTGCATGTGGCTTTCGACAATAGAATTTGTCATGTTAATGGCTTTTAGCCTCATTACCTCTTGATTTTTATGTACTCCTGAATTCATGCTCCTCCACTGATGGTGTCCCTGTACGATAACCATGTGACTCGCCACAAAGGACTTTTGTTGTAGGTGGGAGAATAATAACCAGATGGGAATATTTTCAGGAATGTGTAAGAGAAGCTACAAATGACCAATATGGGTAGAAATCAAATTTGCTTCTAAACTGGGTGCTGCGGCCTGAAGGACGGAAAGGATTTTTATAGAAATTAATAGCTACCTTTGTATTTGTGAATTTTTATGTGTGTTAATTCTGTATTTACACAAGCTTAATCTCACCACACTTAATTATATCGAAGCAGTGTTTATAGACTCTTGGGGCAAAGCATCAGCATGTTGCCTATGTTAGGAACTCCTCATTTTAAGAAGTATCTTACCACAAAGGGGAAATTTCCTAGACACAAGTGAATAGTTTTATTTAAGAGGGAGAGGAATGAAAGCATTAAGTGAGTTAAATTCCTAATGAAATTATCTTCAGGTATGAGGAAACAGCTAGATTATTTTTGTCAAATGCTAAATGCATAGAGTTGGTAGACTCTGTATTCTTTCAGAAACAAAACCAAATCAAGGGGAAGCATTTGAAAGAAAGTGTGTTATATTAATACATGTGGAAGCAATGTCATATGAGTGATTTTTATCATCTGAACAAAGTCTTCCAGTCTACATCTGTACCTGTACATGCAACAGCCAGCATCTCCATACACAACAGCCAGCACCTCCATACAAAGCAGCCAGCACCTCCATACACAACAGCCAGCACCTCCATATACAACAGCCAGCACCTCCATATACAACAGCCAGCACCTCCATACACAACAGCCAGCACATCTCCGTACACAACAGCCAGCATTTCCATCAGCAGTGGTTGTATTTGCTTCCTTCATTGATCTGTCCATTTTGTTCAAAAACACAATTCACAGTACGAAGCTTTTATAACTTAAATATCCAAGAGCAGGTATTTCTTTCACTTAACAATGTGCTCTATCTAGGAACTAAAAGAAAAATATTTAGTCTGTACTGAAAATAGAAAAAATAAATTGATGAAACAAATTTATTATTAATGGTTGTATGTATTCAGCGTCTTACACTGAGCAGGATGCTGAATATATTATATCTTCTTTTGGGGTCTAGGGAGAAATATCAGTTCTCACAATTGGGATATTTTTATCTTAAAAATAATTTTAAACTGTAATTTTTCCATTAAAGGAGAGGAAATAAAATCTTTATTTAAAGGTTTGCTAGAGATGGGGAATGAGAGAAAGGAGCATGGGGGACAGAAGGAGGGCAAGGAGAAAGAGAGGGAGAGACAGAAACAGAAAGAGAGAGAGATAGACAAACAGACACACAGAGAGAAAGACATCCAGAGAGAGAGAGAGAGAGAGAGAGAGAGAGAGAGAGAGAGAGAGAGAGCCCCTTTGCTTATGCCCGTGGAGAATAGGTGAACTTATGTATAATATCAGAGATTTGTGGAGTTTTCCTGGCCTGAGGCATGGGAAAGATAAAGCATTGATTTGGTTTTAAAGGATTTTGTAAGCAAATGTATACAAAGTGTTTATAAAGGCCCTTGGAGGATGTTGGGAAAAATAGTGCAAAGGTACTGCTGACTTTATAAATGCAGTCATTAATAGTAGCCGAGACTACCAGGTTTCTTATGCATGGTGGGCTTTTTTAGTTCTATTTTTACATGATAACAAAGCATGCAAGTTCAGCCCCAATGGCACCAGGTGGGTCTCAGACTTCGGAGAATTTGGAAACATTGATGTATGTCCTTTCCTAGAGTGGGTGACATTGTCTCTTGCGACCTTGAAAATAAAGGGCTTCTGACTTTGTTTTTGACTTGGATTCCACTTAAGATTCCCAATAAGATTACTCTTCTTATTTAAGAAAAAAATTTCTCAGTACCTTGCCTGTATTGTATACACACATACACACACACACACAAACACACACACACACACACACACACACACACACACACACACCCCACTTTGGAGTTGCCAGCTGAACTTGCTAATACCAGTGTTAGAGTCTTGACTCAGTGAGAGAGGCAGACCAGAATTCCCAGTAGGGTTATGCTCCAGTTACTCACATAGCTGTGCATGTACACTTCATCAGCTTCCTTTCCTCTCCTATGGTACTCCCGACATCTCTAGCAGAGTTTCCTGGGATCAGGTTCCATTAAACTACATATGAACACTTCTTGCTTGACAATGCTTTTAAGCAAATCTGATACATGTTAATGTGATTTCTGAAATGGTTATAGATTCATAGGGTTAAAACTGATGTGGATAAAGTTTGTACTGAGAAGTAATTCTCTTTACTACACTGTCCTCAACAGAACTAACAAAGAAACCTACTAAAAAATATTGGCTGAAAAGAAAAGGTCTTGCTCATAATTTCTAAATGTGTACTTATTTATATATTTATTTTTATTTTAAAAAGTATATGTGCATGCTTGAGGGCATGTATGTGCCCAACTTGCATGCAGGAGCCCACAATGGTCAGAAGAGGGTATTGGATTCCCTGTAACTGAAGTTACGGATAGTTGTGAGGTGCCATGTGGGTGCTGGGAACTGGACTCTGATCTTCTGCAAGGGCAGTAAGTGCTCTTAAGCACTGAGCCATCTCTCCAGCTCCACCCCATGTGTTTTGGAAGATCGTGCTGGTCTCTAATACACTCAAATGTAAGCTTATTGAAAAAGAAAAAGATGAGATTCTCCCATTATTAGCCCTTGTGTTTACTCCTGGATTGAGGCTAACTTCATGTTCATAATACATGCTCCAGGGAAGTGATTATTATCTTCTTGAATGTTTTGAAGTAAAAGCAAACTGTGTTCAAATGCTCCATAGACCAGAGGGTTGTATCACACTCAACACTGGATTTGGACACAACTTATTAGTCTAATCAAATTTTGAAAAAGAATGCACTTAAATAAAAGAGAAGAAACATGGATTGACTTTCTAAATCCACCCTGTCACATAGTATGGATTGAGTGATGATATATTATTTCCCAATAACACCATTTTTTCACAACTGATGTGCTCAAGGGGAAGGGTATGTCCAACCACTGATGTGGAGTTCTTCACAGTTGCACGTGGATGCTGAAGAACTTTTGCAACATTGGCAGTTTAGACTCCTCAAATTTATATGCATTGCCCCAACTTGTGTACTATGTTGTGTGAGAGACATACATTGTACAGTAACCACTAGAGAGGCAGTGAATACTACAACCATGGCTTCTCATTCTATAATTATTTTAGAATGTGGACTTGAATTTCAGAAACATGAGCAAAGGGTCAAGAGATAAATCAGTGGGTTAAGGTTCTTGCTGGTGCACCTGATGACCAGAGTTCAATCCCTGGTACACACATTGTAAGGGAGAGATCTCAATCATGCAATTTTGCTCTTCCAAGTTATTCTCTGATTATCACACATGTTCTTTGACATACATACCTCCCAACCCCAACAGATAAATTTTAAAAATCTGACTGATTAAAGTGAGTAAAGCATTGCAGCTCCCTTGAATAATTTTGGTTAAAATTGTAGTATTTTAAAATAAACTATATTTTATTTTTAAATCCGTATTGATCATTCAATAAGGTGAGATAAATGTGAAGAAAATGTGATTACCATTTTTACATACATTTCCTTTAACTTACATTTTAAAATAAATATTAAATTTGGTTTTTATGAATGTTGAACTGAATAATTTTCTTCTTCCACTGTTCTCTGCATCCACTGTAGTCAGTTGTATATGATCAACTTCTATGCAGCTAGCTTTTTTGGATTATACATATGAGTGAAATTATGCAACATTTGTCCATCTGTGCATAGCTTATTTCATTTAACACAATTATTTCCAGTTTCATTTATATTTTTACAAATAAAAAACTTTCATTTTTTATGGACAAATAATACCCCATCAATATATGTACCATATTATATTTTTATTACCATCCATAAGCTGTATGAACACTTCAAATGATCTGCATTTCTTGGCAGTTGTAAGTAGCACTACAGGGAACACAAATGTGTAGATGTATCTTCAGTGTATTGATTTGATTTCTTTGCATGTATACTCAGTAGTGGGGTTGCTCAACATATCATAGTTCTTTATGTTTTCTGAGTTATCTCCATACTATTTTCTAAGTCAGTCATATGAGCTTTCACTCCTTCCAATGGTGTACAATGTTTGTCCCTTTACCACATCCTTGTCAGGATATTAATTTTTATTTTAATCAACACCTGGTCAGACACATAGCTTGCAAACATGCCATTTAATCTCTTGTCTCTTACAAATAATTGATCATTTTTTATGTACTGTAGAAGCTTTTAAGTCTTACGAAATACAATTTGTCTATATTTTAATATGATTTCTGTGCTTTGGAGCTGCTATATATGAAATGAAACAATGACAATAGAAAACCAAACTGCCAATGCCAATGCCCTAAAGAATTTCCTTAAATTTTCAGTGAAGCATTTCCTTAATTTGTTCTAGTAGTTCCATATTTTCACATTTTTATTTAAGTCTTTGCAGCACTATGGGTTTACTTTTGTAACTGAAGAGAGATAGGGTCTTATTTTATGCTTTTGTGTGTACATACCCAATTTTTCCAACAATGGATATGAAAATGACTGTCTTGCATATATTATCAGTACATTTGTCAAATATCAGTTTACTATACCTGTAAGGGTGTGCTTATAAGTTATCTCTTTTCTTCCATTGAGGGATATGTCTGTATTTGTGCCCATACCATCTGTTGTTGTTATTGTAGATTTGTAGTCTATTTTAACATTAGGAAGCATAACATCTCCTTCTTTGTTTATTTTTTTCAAGGTAGCTTTGGCTATTTGGATCTTTTATTCTTGCCTATTTGTGATTATCTATAAATCAGGTATTTTTCCCCCATTCTTTGAAGAATGCCATTAGGATATTATTAGAGATTGACTCAAATCTATAGGTCACTTTCATTGCTATGGATTACTTAATATTATCAATTGTTTCAATTCTTAAACACAAAATGTCTTTCCACTTTGTTACTGCCTCTTTACTTTCTTTCATCAAATGTGGTTATCTTGAATGCAGAGCTATTTTTCATCCCTTTTAGCAAGATACTTAAACAAGGATACAGTATCTTGATGAGCCATATAAGAGATTTTATGGAAACTCCTAAAAAATGATGTAACAAGTCTCCATTTTGCTGAAAGAATGAGAATTTAGACAGGCTACAAACTGCAATAAAAGTAATAAATGAAACAAAAGAGTAATATTAAATAGTGAGTATATCAAGAGTGTTTGTGGACAATATGGTTTAATTAGAAAATGGCAAAATTTGTAATGATTTTGAAGAATGGTTTCTAAAACTTTACAAGAATCCCTGTATTGATCTGATTGGACCATATCCCCATTAAAAGCAACTTCAGTAGGAGTCCAGATGAAGAGAGAGAAGAGGAATTCTATGAGCAAGGGCAACAAGATCATGATGGGGAAACCTACAGAGAAACCAAACCAAACTAGTGGGAACTCATGAAATTTAGATCAACAGCTGTGGACCTTGCATGGGACTGGACTAGACCCTCTGCATAAGTCAGACAGTTGGGTACCTTGATCTGCTTAAGGGGCCATCTGGCAGTAGGAGCAGAATCCATCCCTGGTGCATGAGCAGGCCTTTGAGAGCCCACTATCTATGATGGGACACCTTGCATAGCCTTGATGCAAGGGGAGGGTCTTGGACCTGCCTCTACTAAATGTGCTTCCCCATGGAAGGTCTTAGCTTCTTGTAGGAGGGAATGTGGGGGTGGGTTGGGAGGGTGAGGCTGGAGGGGCAGGAGGAGGGAAGAGGGGGAACTTTGATTGGTAAGTAAAATGAATAAAAGTTTTTCTTAATAAAAATATTAAGGCAATGAAAAAACTTTAGTTTATAAAGGTTTTCTCTTTTTTTTTTTTCTTCGTCTAGTTCATTTTTTTTTGAATTTATTTTATTTTATTTTACAATATAATTCAACTTTACATATCAGCCATAAATTCCCCCTTTCTCCCTCCTCCCGTCCCGCCCCCCTCCCCCCGTCCCCCCCCCCCCCCGGCCCACCCCCCATTTCCATCTCCTCAAGGGCATAGACTCCCCCGGGGATTGAGATCGACCTGGTGGAGTCAGCCCAGGCAGGTCTAGTTCCCTCCTCCCAGGCTGAGCCTAGGGTCTCTACTAAGACCCAGGTTTCAAACAGTCAATTCATGTACTGAGCACAGGGCCCGGTTCAAATGCCTGTATGCCTCTTAAACAGATCAAGCCAATCAACTGTCTCATCCATTCAAAGGGCCTGATCCAGTTGGGGGCCCCTCAGCCATTGGTTCACAGTTCATGTGTTTCTATTCGTTTGGCCATTTGTCCCTGTATTCCATCCATCCCTGGTCCCAACAACTCTTGATCACATAAACCCTCCTCCTTCTTGCCTATTGGATTCCCGGAGCTCCACCCAGGGCCTGACCGTGGATATCTGCATCTAGTTCCCTCTGTTACTGGATGGGGTTTCTAGCACGACAATTAGGGTGTTTGGGCATCTTATCACCAGGGTAGGTCAAATCGGGCTATTTCTCGACTATTGCCAGCAGTTTATTGTGGGGGCATCTTTGTCAAAATATTTTTATAAATCAAAAAAGAAAATCAAAATATGAAAAATAATTTACATTATATTAAAACATAGGAATATAAGAAGGTAAATGTTACATGTATTTGAAGAAGTTCCAAATAAATACTGTATCTATAAATACAGAAATAAATTTCTTATTAATATTAATAAAATGCATAGCATTACTCTAAGAAAAACATAAATAATATATACAATATATTGTTATACTATATAATTTTAGTACATAAAATTAAATAACATGGAGTTTTCAATTTCCTTTATAACATTTCAGCAATGAAGTGTTTTAAAGCAAATATAAAAGACACCCTATGGATCTGCCTTAGGGGTCAGTTCAAGGTGACTCTGAGACTAGTGAGTCTGCTACTTGTTTTTGTAAATAAAGTTTTATTGCAACACAGCTATGCCACAATGAAAGAATTGCCTGTGGCTATGTTTGCACTTCTAATGGCAGAGTTGAGTCATTGCTACAGAGACCAAATGTCTGATAAAGCCTGAGGTATAGACAGTTGGGTATTTCATAAAGAGGGCCATTAAATGTCTAGAAAATATTTTAAGATCTAATTAAAATTGCTACATAAGCACCTACATTTTATATTGAAAAGGAAAATCTGCCTGATTTAAAGTGACTTCTGATAGAACATCCATACTATAAATATTTGACTGTAAAAATATAATTAGTAAATTTGATAAATGACGATACAATGAGATCAGTACTACAAAAACTGTTACTTTTCGTTGTTGTTTATTTAAGTAAATTTGTGGATAAGTACCTTGCTGCTTTTTGTTCTTTGATCAAACTTACCTATGTACTTTAACTATATTTAAAAATATAGTAATCTAAATCTTCATTATTTTTCCAAACATTGCTAATCCACCAATGTGAGCCATAAGAAATGCATCAGCCTTGTACATTTCTTCTGTCTTTGTTAGTTGAACACTTATTACAAAACCATGGTCATTCACATTTAGGACATATATATTTCTCAAAGTAGATCATAGACTGTCTAAGAGACTTTAAGCTTGATTTCTTTGTAACTTCAACATGTAGACAGATGACATGTAGCCTCTGCTGGACTTTTAACACAGAGCCTACAAATATTACATCTGGACTTGTCTTCGCTTTCCAATGACCTCTTCTCCAAAGCTCACCACTGCTGCCATTTTCTGAGGCATCCACGCAAATATATGTATACAAATTAAGTTACATTTACTTTTCTAATTTCCCATCGATATAACTCTAAGAACTATAGTGACTGTCTTATCACCATCCCTACTGAGGGTGCCCAAAGGACTATAATAATGCTGGAGGAAGCTACAAATATTAGTGATGTACCCCCAGGAGTAAATGAAAATCTCTCTCTTCTGACATTCTGCACTCTAGAGCATATGTATTTTTTTGTTAAAATTGTTTTGTGTGTTAGCTTTGTTTTCATAAATTATGTAATTTTAAGGGATGATGGGTGTTTCTCTTTAGACTAACAATGTGTGTGTGTGTTTGTTAGTCCAGATGTGAAATTGAGAGAACTGGTGGGTACTATTATTGAACATTTTTGAAAGATGTAGCGATCAGTGAGAGTACATCTAATCTATGAAGCTTAAGTCAGAGCTCCTGCATCTAGAGGGATGGCAGAGAAGCACTTGCCCAGCTCTGTCTACAGTACACCCCTCCTAGTGGGGGGAAAGGAAAGGATGTTATGGTACCTGATGAAAACTTCTTGACCTTCAGAATAAGATGTAGGGTAGAGACCAGTCCTTCATTTCTTCCAAAACGTATAAATTTGTCACTTCTTGGTATCAGATTCTTTTCAGTTTCCACCAGGAGAGATTTAATAGTATATTGAAATTGCAACAGGACAAAATTGGACATAGCATGTGGGACAGCTGACATCTGGATCGCATATTTTATATACTTGTATTTGTTCTGAAATCTGCAAATTTTAGACCACAAGAGAACAAGTCTTATTCTTCCCAGAATAGCTTGTTCTAGAAAGGTACTTTGGATGCAAGATTGTTGCCACTAATTATTTACAAATCTTGGATGTACCAGCATCTATATTCTACAAGGAGGGAAGCATGCTGAAGACATAATGAAGAACTCTGCAGTTTTAGGTGATATGCTACTCAAGTACTTTCTCTTGAGTCAGAGATGTCATCCATTTTCTAGCTTAGTGCAGTGCTGAGGTGAGAATCAACATTGTGATAGGCAGGTGTCCCTAAGCATCTAATTCTCAGGAAGTGACTTACATGCTGAAAAGATGCTCACTCATTTTACAATTCCTACTCCTTTCCAATATACTAATAAGTACCACTTTGGAAGAATCACACACAATTCGCTTTAGTCTTCACAATGAATTGAAACTGAGGCATTATGGACTCCTTGCAAGGATTCCTCATTTTTGAATTGGATGCTCTCAGAGTTTAAATGACACTTCTTGAAAAGATTCATACCTTTTTTCAAAAAAGACCAATTTCAGACTTGTAAAGAAAATATGGAAAAATTAATGCCTCTGAAAGAAATCTTGAAATGCAGGGTAGGTTTATAAAAACAGATCGTGTAGCACAATCTTATTTCTGTTCCACTAACCTTTTCTCTGTATCTGGGATTGTTTCTGATAAAACACTTCACTGATGGAAATGTAAACATCCAAGGTAAAATAGATTTTTTTAAATGATCATTTGGGACAGATTTCCTATAAAAAATGGGGTTTACTAAATTTTCAGGCATAGAACTTTCTATTACATGTGAATTTTTTATAAACCATAATTCAGAATAGAGGTTCCATGGGCCTAAAGGGAATATAATGTGTCAGATCATATTAAATGAGTGAGAGATAATAATGGTAATAATAATAGCTGAAATTTATCCTTAGTTTTCCCTTCAGAAGAGCTCAAAGTATTTTATATACCAAGAGATTTATTCTTCACACTGTAAGAAGAGTATTTTCAGGAGAATGCTGACCCATCAGGAAGCCATGGGGAAATAGTTTCATTATCCTTTGGTGCTAACCTGTGTAGGAAGGATATTTTTCTTTAGGGTTTGCAATGAAGTGAAACATGTGTAGTCATTCTGAGCATATAGCTGTAGGGTCCCTGGAGACCTGTTTCAGGGTCTGTGAAGGACTTAAGTAAAAACACTGCAAATATGAAAATCCTAAGACATTTCTTTGTTCTTGGAGAATTCACAAGACTTCTTTCTCTTACCCTAACAGCATGTCCACACAATGGGCTTGACTGGAGCTATAATAAACAGAGAGGATGCAGGCTAGCTATTTTCTAAAATTAATTTCATCCTGGATAAGATCCTGAAGAAAATAAATATCCAGGCAAGAATCATAGTATAATGCAGTACAGCACAACATGTGTGGAGGAGAGCAAGCAAACTTACCAAGGGCATCTTCTGTTCAACATCCTTCACATATTTGAGACTCAAATGAGAGTAAAAATGTGTCTTCTTTCTCTCCTTAGAGGTAATGGATAGTGGTTTTGTTGAATAGCTCCTTTTCCATTTTCACTAAACCACTGATCAGGTGTGCATGGAGTCCAGTCCATCCTGTGGAGTAGACATGAAGGGCCTTGGGACTGGCACTCTTCTCCAATTCTGCCCCTGCCTGACAAGTGCTTATAGACACACCATTCCAAAAGGGATGGATGGTATTTTTTAACCCGAGGGGGAAACATTATTAGTTACATTAATTTATTTGCTGTCATCACTTTCAACTCTGGAGGATGAAAAGAAGAACTTGTCTTTAATAAAGAGGCAGTTTGTACAAATTGAATTCTTGGGTTTTCTCTAGAATATTCCTAACATATATTTCTCTTGCTCTATATGAACAGCTTTATGATCAGCATTCTCTCCACTACAAATAAAGTCCTATTAATTTCTAGACAATTCTTAATTTTTAAGCATTTGTCATAGTAATGCACTAATATCTGATGTCATACTAATGTCTGACAGACATGACCTTACATGTAACCATAGACCCAAGTTTTGCCCTTTAGGCTCAAAAGCATCAAATGATACCCTCCTGTGACATTTGTTTTCATGTGTACTAGCAGCAGACTCATCCCTCTTTTTCATTTATCTGTTCTTCAGGATAAAATCTTTCTAATGAGCAAGAAGAAGGCATTACCCTAAACTCTGAATTAAACTTAGGAAAAGACAACTAAGTCTTCTACATGTGTAGAAGTTCTGTAACAGGGCAGCAGCCTGAATATTTCAACATGAGACCATAAAGAAGATATAGAATCATCATTCATAGATTAATTTACTGGCTTTAGGATTTAATTGTTTTATTAGTAAGCTCTGAAGAATGGGATAGATGATGCTATCTTTTTCAGTTCTAAATATTCATCCTTTATTTTGGAAAGCTGTTGGCAGGCTTATTGCTTCTTTGAGATTCTATTCTGTTTATGTATTAGTTTAATCCATGCCTGATAAGTAAATGTCCACAGCTGCCTGAAGAGGAATACTCTGAATAGGCCTTACTAGAAGTTCACTTAACAATTCCAAAAATGAGTAACAGAAACCACACACCAGCTGTTACCCACTTCATGAATTTTAAGCTAATCTGTGGCAAGCAGATTCAGTAGACTTTGAGTCAGTGAATCTCAAAGGTCTTACTCCAAATTATCCAATTGATACCCTGTTTTGTTACTGATAGCAATCAATAACAATTGTTTATATATGTGTGTATACTTGTCCTCCATATGTATTATAATGTAATACAATATATGTCATATGTAATGTACAGTGTATATGTATATATTGTATAATATATAATATGTGTATATATATATGGAGAGGGACAAGTTATATTATTCTTATATTTTCTTATGTAAAGATAACTGTTGATAGTATTCTAAAGAGGACCAAGGGAGGTTAAGTCATAGTAGCAGTTGTCATTCAGTGGATGAATTGTTGATTATAATACAAATGGCCTGGATTCAATTTATAAAGTCTAATTTTATTTTATAATTTATAAAGTCTAAATTTATATAGTCTAAATTTATAAAAATTTAGTAAAATAAGTAAAATTTAAAGTATTTTTAAAGTAACCAATCCAATCATGAACCAAACTATAGAGATCAAACATCCCAAAACTGATTTATCATTTTTTTTGTTAAACTAATAGGCACATGTCTGGAATTTATATGTACATTGTGAGATTATTTGTTTCATTGGAGGCTAAAGTTATAGTTGTACTTCCTTTCTTGTGCAGGAATACAAATAGGTGGACAAGATCACACTTCGTCTTCCTTGAAGGAACAGTGAATAGTACAGTCAAGGCAGAATAAAACTGCAGTCTGCTGTCCAACTGGGTGCCTTGGTAGCTCCTGCAAGAATTCATTTCTCATTTGGGGTGAGTTTGTGTTTGTATGTCTTTGGATCTTTCCTGCGGCTCTACAAGCAATCTCTTGAACACTGCACAGCTGTTTTTCCTATACTGTGGCATCCTTATTTTTCAAGTGGCTTCTGAGAGCAGATGTCCCTATGTGTTTTTGAAACTTCTTTGCAGTTGGTGCCTTTGCAGCAGAAGAAAGTATTAAGAGTTGATGTGGCGGGGGGAGGGTACTAAAACACTGATGCTGTATTGGAGCAGATGGGAAATAAAGAAAATAGATGTTTAACTTTTGTTATTATTATTGTGAATTTATGAAAGAATCTCCATTCAGTTCATTGGATTTAATAAATATTTAATGAAAACCTGTACACAGGGCTTTGGCTATGTTCTGGGGGTTGAAAGCAGGGATGTGTCACACATGTTGAAGGAATGATATTCAAAACAGAGTACATTGACAAAAAATATATGTGAGTGGATTATCTCACGCTAGAGGCAAAAATAAAGTACAAAACTTTAGAATCCATGTGGAGACAAGGGAACAAACACCAACATAGTATGGGTCTTGCTTCATGGGGCAGTATAAGTAGGAATATAGATTGAAAAGTTGAGTTAAGGTTACAAAGAATTATATATACTCCTTTAAAGTATAAAGAGCTGTGACCAAATGACTGAGGAGCTGGTGATTAATTGGATTTGTACCTGTGGCACTTTGAGTAGAATGAAGCAGTCAGAGCTGTGTTTCAGAAGATGTTGTGGAGGTCATACTGAAGGACTGGGGAAAACACAATAGAGGTGAGATCACTTCTAGCTATTATACTGGTGAAGATATTAAAAAGTAGGATACAATCTGCTAAAACGAGTGTGCGATAAATGAAGAGAAATTGAGGTAAGAAAATAATCATTGTAGACAGTGAGCCTTGTGTTTTTTCTTTCCCCTCCTAAAGGGATGACTTAAAAAGACATCAGGAACAATACTTGTGTTGACCGAAATAAGAATGTTTCAAGGAAATACCATTTTAGGGATAGATATTATGTCTTTGCTTTTCTGGTACTCTAACTAGCTGTTGAAAGGAAACCTAGAGCTAGTATTAGGAAGACAGCTTTGAACTAGAAATAATATTTAGTTCTGAAATAATACTCTATCTGAATAGAAGTGAATGATTAACAAAAAAAGAGGTCACAAAAGACTTCAGGGATAACTAAGAACAATATTTTTTCATTTAGTGTGCTCACTTTAGGTGTCTAAGCACACATTCCAAGGTCTCCCAGGAAGTGTCTTAGTCATTCAAGTTGAGGTGTAACTCCACAAATGGGAAAGTATCACAAATTCCATAAGCCAACGAGTCTGAGGAATAAGGAGAGATTCATTATTTATTATCCAAATTAGAAGGATTTGGATGTGATAGGGTTTTGATGGCAATGTTGGGATATTGGTTGATTGTTGTTATTAAAATGAGAAGCTAGAACAGTTTTGAATTATCTAAACTTCAATAAATAAAGTTTCATATTTCACTTCTATCGAATAGATGGACCATAACTTACCGTTACAAAGCACTATGTATACAAATGAAGGTAAGAAGAATGTACAACATTTTATTGGACAAATTTCTAATTTTTTGTTAATCATGTTAGATAGAACTTGGTAGCCACCCTCCTTGGCCAGAAGGGACTCAACTCCTAAACTTGGTACCAGAAACATTATAATTTACCTTTGTCGCCCTGAAAAATACCCTCATTACAAACATCAACTACACTGTTACCTTTCTCCTGATGACACTGTTTGACATTCATCTATGCCAGAGGGTAAACTGTCTATTTCTATGTGATGGCCTGACTACTCCAATTCCATCTAACTTCAATTATCTTATGTTGAAAGGGCATCTCATCCTAGGATAAACTTGCTTTCTAGGTTTGCCATTTATTGATAGTTTCTCTGATTGCTTTGGGGTTTATACTTCAGAATGTTTACATTGTCTCACAGCAAGTGAAGTTCTGTCCAATACCCTCGTTGGTTTCAATGAAATAACACTCTCATAATATGTTCCATTAAAATAATGAGGAACGATATAATAAGTGAATCTATTGCACATTTTCTAACTCTTAGAAATTTATTTTTTTATTGTCAGGATGTCTTGTTCATAACGTTAAATGATTGGTCTTTTTCTCATAGGGAGGGAATTTAAGAGACTGCAAAAAAGTCACTGAACATATACAGTTATTTATTTTAATCCTGATTGACATATGCCAAAATGGAAAGAGAAATGTTTCATAAAATTGTGAAATGTTAACAAGTTATAATCATACTAATTATCAGTAGGAAAAGAGGCAATTAGAATAAACAAACATATAATGTGATGGCAGAAAGTATAAAAAGCAAAAAGATATTAAAATTTTAAATATAAAAATCAATTATGTGACATCATTTAATGACGAGAAAAACCATACTAAATAGTCAGTTGTCCATGTTAGTGTTAATCAGTAGTACCTCAGAGTACTTCAACCTGACTGGAATCAATTAATTAGTCTCTATAATACTGATGTAATATGATACTAATTGCTATACACGTGTAGCATTTGAAATATTGAACCAAATCCATCAATAAAGTGTTCCGTGCTACTCAATTCCTGCTGGAGAATGTATGGATGACTGAAAAGTATTCAGAATTATTTTCAGAAAAATGACTGTAGTATTTTAAAAAAGACTATTGTGCTACAAATTTTGGCCTCAGTTACTTGGAAACCCGGGAGAATTTTGGTCAATTTTGGTGGAAACCGTTGATAAGCCTAGCTCTTCAGTTCATTTACTGGGCCTGGTCATTCCCCAGGCTTTCTACATAACTCGGAGGAGAGATGGACAGGCACAGCCCATTAAAGACAACATTTCTTTCAGCACACTTCTGCTGGTGTGTTCTTTTTCGTCTATTCATTTCTATTCCTTTATTTGAAAACTTTTACATGTCAAATATTTGACCCTTATACATTAGCAAACTTCCAAAATAGGGAGCATTCCTTTATTCACTCAATGAGCATACATGAATCCTGCCTTTGGAGGACAGAAATTCTTCGCTCTCAAAGAGAATTATGGGATACAAAAAGAAAACCATTACTTACTTGTCCAGTGACAGTGATTACTGCTAAGTTTTATGCTACTGTATTCTTTATAATATACAGAAAGTTGTCTTTTGCAAAATACCCAGTCAGCATTACTTGCGAATGAGGAATCTGAATGACTAGTCTATATCTTAGAGAAGTTTACCTAAGAGTGGCTTCCTATCCAAAATATGAAGAAATAATTACATCCCAATAAGCTACTCTGATCCTGAGCAGGGCAGAGTAGTTCCCTTACAGACACGATGCTAAGCCTGAAATCACATTGCAGGATAACTTCTTTCTTTCTGGTGTAATTGGCAAAATCTGTTTCATATCAAGGAAGAGTGGTTCCTAGGTGAAAACCACCATTCCTTTGGCTAGGTAAGTTTCAAACTAGAGGTTACCATGGGGAAGAGAGTAAAACAGGACCTATGTATCATTTCTTCCGGGTACGAAGAGGACTATATAGCTTATATAAAGATTAAATGTTAGCAATAAAATAGTTGTAATGAAAAACACATCATTCAAAAATGAGAAGACTGAAGACTCAGCTTTTCTCCCGGGAGGAGTTGAGGGAGGGGTAACTGTGGTTGGCAGGTGATGTGTGAGAGAAGAATACAGAAATTAAATGAAAAGATTTATTTTTATTTTCTGTGTATGAGGTTTTCCTGAATGTATGTATATGTACTGTGTGCAAGCATGGTCCCCACAGATGACAGAAGAATATATCTGATCTCCTGAAACTGTAGCTACATTTGATGGTGAACTGCCATATGGGTGCTGGGAACTGATCCCGGGTCTTCTGCTGGAGCAACAAGTGCTCGTATCTATGGAGCCATCTCTTCAGCTACCTGCTTTTCTTAAGTTTTTATCAAGTTTTAAAAATATCCCTTCCCCTTTATATTTCTTAGTGGAACCAGATTCCGATATTGGATGCCTAAGTAGACTTCTCAGTGGAGGCTTGTGATTGTTAAAGAGTTTACTACTCTTCCCTACTCTACATGAACTTCAGTGGCATAGTCTACTCTGTGAGTTCTGCATATGATATGGGGATTGGTGATGATGACTTTACTTTGTTATCTTGGCTTTATGGAGGGGTGGGCATAATTGTTGAACAATTTTGTGTCCTTATTACCTTTTCCTGTAAATATTCAGTTTCTTTCACAGACATCTCTAGAAGCACCATTAGTATACATGTTAACATTTTTATTTTTTACTTTAAGGAAGGACTTCCATTGTACACTCTCAACATTACTGGGCTTAATTGAAATAAAACAGTATGCATCATAGCCTGTAGTCTGACTTTGCTCTCTCACCCTGATATATTAATTTTGTGTAATACGTTAATAAGACCTTCTCAATGTTTTGAAACCAAAAGGATATGAAATGTTAGAGCAGTGTATATTTCTAAGAGCCAAGTGCCATTCTTTTTCAGAGATGTGACAGGAAAAGGCAAAAAGGATATGTACAATTGACTGCTGACTTCAGCTATCCCCGATTTAAAAAAATAAAAGTCAAAATAAAAGAATGTAATACTCACATGAGCAAATATCTCCTCCATTTACTTTATTGGGTAATAACCCCCAAATTTCAAAAATAGTCTATATCCTGAGCAGCTGTATTTCTTTAGTTATGTAATGTGAATATATACATTTTACAATAACCTCAAAACTCAGGGAAATTTGGATTTCTTTGGAATTTTAGTCTTTATACTTTGGTTGCTATTGTTATTCTCTTCATTGCATACCAAAAATGGATTTTCATAAGAGATAAAACTTCCAAATCTAATATGAAAGTTTCCTTTTTTGGAGAGAGAATATCTTAATAAGTAGGCTGAGTATTAAAGAGAAACTCTATCACCTTTTTTACCTTCAAACAAAATAAGTAACTGATATTTATACCTGGGAGGTGGTGCCACATTAATTATTTAATAATACTTGAAACTGATTATAATACAGGGAGAGCTTGTTAACTCTGGTTATAACTGATTAAAGTAAACAGAACAATGATAAATCCAGGTTTAAAAAAAGGACAACAGAGATTTATTTTGGAAAAGTACTAAGTAATATGTGCACACATGAACAGCCATAGCTGTTTACATTACTAAAAGTACTGGTGAATTTGTGTTTCAAATGGATGGAAGAATGGGTGTTTTCAATGAAGTCCATCTTGAAGGCACATTGAGTCATGGAAAGCATAAGACTTACCTTATATCCAGGAAGCAAATTGTGTGCCAAGAGATGGGCACATAAGGCTGTGTTGAGAGTGGTGTTTGGGGCTCTTAATCTCTCTGTGCTGCAAGTCTTAGAGTCCTCATGCACTTTAAAGGACCATATTCCATTCTCTATTTACAGATTGTCATTGATATAAGACCAGACTGCCAATGACTTAGCAAGTTTCATTTTTGAAATTATTTAAAAGTAGGACATAACTAATGCCAAAAATCACCATAATCCCACATGGTACAAACACACACACACACACACACACACACACACACACACACACACACACTCCAGACAGACAGAGAGAGAGAGAGAAAGAGAAAGAGAAAGAAAAAGAAAAAGAGAAAGAGAAAGAGAAAGAGAAGATCATATATCAAATGAGGTTTGTTATTTCTTTTTTATTACACTCCTATACTTTCTTGTGCCTGACTTCCTGTGTGATAAACACAGTTTTCTTTACAAGAATCCCTGCTTTGTGTGCTATTGACAGAGAGACAAAGAGAGAAATAATGTATATCTTAGGACAATCAGGCTTCTGAGAGAAGACAGTTTAGACTGAGTAACAGAAATTAGTTTCCCCAGGTCCTAAAATGGGAAATAAGGAGTCAAGGACTGGAATATTCCAAGTCTGTCCAGGGCTGGCTTTTAGTTACACAGTAAGATATCTTCCCTTTCTTTCTTTCTTTCTTTCTTTCTTTCTTTCTTTCTTTCTTTCTTTCTTTCTTTCTTTCTTTCTTTCTTTCTTTTTTTTTTTCCTCCGAGACAGGGTTTCTCTGTGTAGCTTTGCGCCTTTTCTGGATCTCGCTCTGTAGACCAGGCTGGCCTTGAACTCATCACTAAGATCTGCCTGCCTCTGCCTCCCAAGGGCTGGAATTAAAGGCGTGCGCTGCCACTGCCCGGCTAAGATGTCTTTTCATTGTGTCCTCCCATCACAGAAGATGTTTCTTTTGTTACGGTTCTAAGAGCCCCAAAGATCGAATTGCCCTCCAAATGCCACTGTCTCTACCACCACAATTGGGATTGGCATTAAAGTACTGAATGTTGGTGGCACATAAGCATTCAGAATACAGCAGTATGCAATGGAAAGTGCAATAAGACATGAAGTGGTTCCAAAACTCACAATTACACTTTTAAATTTAAAATGCAAAGTTTCCTGTTAGAATATAGGGGAAGAATAGAAGGAAGAAATTCCTCACGTTAAGGAAAGCCCACATATTGAGAGGCATGTATGAACTAAATGAGTACATCCCATAGATTTATGCACTCTTGACTTTACTATTGACTCAGTAAAGAAAAAGCCACTTAAGATTTCTTGGTGTTCTGGCTGGTTTTGTGTGTCAACTTGACATAAGCTGGAGTCTTCAGAAAGGAAGGAGCTTAAGAAATGTCTCCATGAGATCCTGCTGTAAGGCATTTTCTCAATTAGTGTTCAATGGGGGAGGGACCAGCACATGGTGGGTGGTGCCATCCCTGGGTTGATGGTCCTGGGTTCTATAAGAAAGCTGGCTGAGCAAACCAGGAGAAGCAAGCCAGTAAGCAGCTCCCCTCCATGGTCTTTGCATCAGCTCCTTCTTCCAGGTTCTACCCCTGCTTGAGTTCCTTTCCTGACTTCCTCCAGTGATGGACTATGATCTGGAAGTGTAAGACAAATAAACCCTTTCCTCTTCACTTGCTTTTTGCTCATGGTGTTTCAGCACAACAGTAGAAACTCTAACTAAGACAAATTGGCACCAGTGTAGTTGGGATTGGGTACTGCTTTAACAGATCTGACTTTTTTTTTTTGACTGTGCCAGGATTTGAACTTTGAGCTAGAAGAGCTATTGAGTATTAAGAATGTTAACATTCTGTGGACTGTTCTGTGGGAACTTGGAAGGTAAGAAGGTTGAGAGCAGTGCAGAGGAAGGAGGCCTGGCTTGCAAAATTTCAGAGGGAAGTTTAAAGACTCTAAAAGGGCCATTTGTTATTTTGAATTAAAATTCTGTGGTTCTGGCTAGCTGGGGCTGAAGAATCAGCTGTGATTAACAAGATATCAGAACTACTAAAGCAAAACTTTGCTTTGCTGGGATACTTGATGCTGGTCAGCTGGAGCTAAGATATTAGCAGTGATTAAGAAGAGACCAGCATCATTGAAGTGTAATCTCGGAAGCATTTCCTGAGAGTACAGAGAAGCTGTGTTCCAGAGGTGGCCAAGGTTAGATCTCATGCTGGAGGCCAGATTTCATACTATGTAAGAGTCACTCAGGTGGTTCTTGTTTTGAAGGCATGAAGGGATCATGGATAGCAGCTGAGGCCTGGCATCATGAGAAGCCAGGAGAATCCATTAGTGAAGGTGCCCTAGTAACATTTGAAGGCCCAGAACTGAAGGGGTCAAGCAAAGAAGTTGAGGCTTGGCACCAGGAAAAGAGTCCATAAGAGGCTATTTGTGAAAGTGCAGCCTAGTCACAGCAGAAGACTCCAGAGTTTTGGAGATGTCAGTACCATGGGAAGACCACCAAGAAGAGTAGCAGCAATGGAGCCAGCTGAAGCCTAAAAGACATGCTGTGTGCTGCAGAAGGCAGAGCTGGAAAGGTGACCCAAGCCCTTTGGAGGAGTCCATAAGATCATGAATGAATCCCAGATAATTGGACAGTGATATATTTATACTAATGTAGTTTGATTTTGTTTGGTTCAGATTATGATGATGCCCTGGTTCTTCCCTCTTTAAGAAGGTATTTAATTTTGATTTTTTTTTTTTTTTTGGTTTTTCGAGACAGGGTTTCTCTGTGTAGCTTTGTGCCTTTCCTGGAACTCACTTGGTAGCCCAGGCTGGCCTCGAACTCACAGAGATCCGCCTGGCTCTGCCTCCCGAGTGCTGGGATTAAAGGCGTGCGCCACCACTGCCTGGCATTAATTTTGATTTTTAAGGGAGCCCAAAGATGAAAGGCTTAACTTTTAAATTAAAAGAGATTGTATATTTTAAAGAGACTGAAAATTTAGTGGGTTTGAATTTATAAAGATGGTGGGACTTTCAAAATTGTTTATGATTTTAATGTAAGATCTTGGGGATGAATAAGAAAGAAAGGATTGTAGCTTAATAGTGATGTGTTTATATGTCAAGTTGACAAGAGGGTCAGTTGTCCTGACTGGTTTTGTGTATCAATCTGGCACAAGCTAGAATAATCAGAGAAGGAGGAGCCTCAGTTGAGGAAAGGCCTGCATGAGATCCAGCTGTAAAGCATTTTCTCAATTAGTGATCAATGGGGTGGGCCCAGTCCATGGTGGTTGGTGCTATCCCTGGGTTGATGGTCCGAGGTTCTATAAGAAACCTGGCTGCACAAGCCATAGGAAGCAAGCCAGTAAGCAGCTCTTTTTCAAGGCCTCTGCATCAGCTCCTGCCTCTAGGTTGCTGCCCTGTGTGAGTTCCTGTCCTGATTCCCTGCAATGATGGACTATGCTCTGGAAGTGTAAGCCAAATAAATTCTTTCCTCTCCAACTTTGCTTTTTGGTCATAGTGTTTTGACAAAGCTATAGAAACTCTGACTTAGACAGTTGGTATGCTACCAATGACCTAAAGTCCTATTGTTAAGTCCCGCCCCTCTAGATGTCATCACTTCCAGGTCATCCCATAGGCTGGAAACTGAGATTTCAGTACTTGAACCTTTGAACAGCACTCCTAGTCTAAAATTAGCAGAAGTCATGGAGAACATCCCTATTCCATTGTTCCTCTGTCTCTGTAGGAATGGTAGAATCTTCTTATCACTACAACTTGGAGGTGCATACTGTTGAATTTTTCACAAAGGGACAAGTATAATCTTTAGTTAAATGTCAGTATTTGATTTTTCTTAGTTTTTGAGAAAATCAAATAGTATTCATTCTAACTTTTCGAGACCCATTTTGTGAAAATATAAGTGTACATTTATTGAAATAGTTAGAGTCCTCAGTGCCTTTAAAATTTTATCAGTAATCTTTTTACTTTCCAGGAAAGCAGGGAGGGCTGGGACACATGGCTCCAGGTCAAAGCTAGAAAGCCTTGCCAGTAGCTGTCCAGGCACAAGTTAAGATTTATCAACTCAGAGACAGTTATGGGATTCAATGACCCGATGAGATTCTAGTCACCAAAACACCCACTTAAAGCAAGCAAATGAATCTGCAACTTCTCTGGAAAAAACCAATAGGGTGATGAGATCTTCCTGTACTTATGTCCTTAGCTACAAATTATCTTACACTAACACAGCCATATTCCTTGTTGGCTTTTTTTTAAGACTTGGAAAACTTAGTGATTGGTGGTTATTTTAGGTGCCTGAGCTGTTACTAGGACAAAACACCCCTGCACAGGTGCGTCCACACAGCTGTGAGAACTAGCTGAGGTGACTCATGTTGTTGCCCTGCCTTGCTCCCTTGACTTTGTTCACATGGATGTGTCATGGCCTGCCCTTTGTCCTACTGTAAGAGAGAGGAAGAGAGCAAGGCACGTGAGAAAGGTGACCATTGTCAGTAGCTGGGTTTTGTAGCTGCCTCATTAGTGCAAAGCAAAAGCTGGCAAGGAGGAACTGTGAGAAAGATACCTAGATTGTGGAAATTTGTCTTCTGAGCTTACATGAGAATTCCTCTTAGTGAGAAAACTCTTTTTGAAGATGTAGTAAGGAGTCATGCGGAGCATTTGGCAAGACTGTTGGGGCCTGGCCAGGGTGATACAAGATCATAAAATGATAGCACAGGTTCTCTGCTTTTGGAGAGGGGAGATAAGAAAGAGGGGTGGTAACAAAACACATCCAAATACGGATTTAAATGCTGATATGATGTATTTAATTTACAGTCATATTTTGCTGCTAGAATGAAATTCTCTCCCCTCTTTGTCATCTTTAAATAAGGTTTCCATAGCAGAGCTTTTGTGTGACAGTGGTTATATTGATGGTATTTTAGAAGTCAAGGGAAACCCCTGGATAACTCATTAACAAGAGAAAATAATTGACCTGACATTCATGCCAACTGAATTGCACTTATTGGAAATGGGAATGGGTATGAAGGCTTAAGAAAATCATCAACCTCATTGGATGATTTGAGAGATTTGGGAAATTTGATTGTGTGTGTGTGTGTGTGTGTGTGTGTGTGTGTGT